>PHNY01001455.1:7395-19916 GCA_003724115.2 Anethum foeniculum
TTAAACCTCCCTCACTTACAAGGAGACGACGGTACAACATACTAAAGGCCCAGCCCACCAACTTGGGGGTTCAGGACTTACGAAGAAACATCCTTATCCTTATGAGGAGTCTGCGACACTTGAACAGTGTGTACGCCAATCTGGATTATATACAAAACTCCAAGGTCCTAACTTGACAAAGAAGACCGCACTGTATTTCAAAATGATATTACTTACACTCGCACTTTTCAAACCCTGGCAAAAATATATACCCTATATTGGTACTCGCATATATCATACTTGCATCCGCATACGGATTTACGGGCACTGTAGTGCTCAATATTATTTCCTGATCAATTATTTTTAGTTGTTTCAGCTACTCAAGAAATTTGGAAGCTTGAAGAATTTTAAGTTCTCCAACGCAGCTAGCTACATTGAAGAACTGGGGGCTTGTTGTTATGCCATAATTTGGCATAGCCTAATTATCTCCAAATTTCTCATTTATTAATTATTAATTTCGATTAATAATTATAACGTAATATCCTCTCTCTGAAGCGAGGAAAGAATCAATCTCAATCAATCAATAACAGGAAAATACTCTCAACGATATCCTTCAAATCAGGAAGATATCACAATGCTAAGATTAAATCAGATAAAATCTGTAATTGCCCACATTAATAAAGTTTATCCCTTAAGTCTCTTAGGGATAGACCCAATTTCGCAGAACTGCGTGGGCTTGATCCAATATAAATTGGTATGCAGGCATCTTGGCCAGAGGGATCCGATACAACGAGACAAATCGAGACACCTTCCAGGTCCAGCCCCTCTATTTTTCATAAACCCTAATCCCTAAAAACAGCCACATTTACACAAAACACGCTCTACTATTCCAGCACACCTCCGATTTCGTGTTATTACGAAATTCCTCCAACAACAACATGTATTATTTTCATTCAAAAAATGAAATAATACAATATCAAAACATACCTATATATAAAAGTCAATATTTTTACTTATCTTAATTTTTTATTAAATTCATATCATGATGCACAATATTTTTTAGTGCACCGAAAAATTATATTTCACTAAGATATTATCATCAGGAATGACTGTTCAATATAGGGGATATGATTCATCTGATATCTCGGAATAGGGGGAGGAGTTTTATACAGGCAAATAGAGTAAAATGTAAAAATGAAAATTGTTCGAACCAAATTTCGTCAAGGACGTGGTGCCAATATTAAGATTTGTAGGTGGATTTTCGTATAGAGATATAAGAAGAATTTGGGTAAAGTGTATTATTTTTTATGATTCTTTAGACTGTTCTTAAGAGAGCAAAGTAGTGTTAATTTTTTTCCACCCCCTCTTAAGATACCTACGTACCCTTTACAGGGATCAAGTCTACGTAGTTCTTTAGGTTTAGGAATCGTCTCATGATAGAGTTTCAAAGCAACACTTTTCCTATTTCTACCAGTGTTTAGTCATCATATGTATCATTATCCTATTGTTAGTGGAATGCTTGTAGAAGAGGATACGTAAGTTCTATACACCACCACAACTCATATAATTATGTTGTGTTTACTCATGTTGATTCAATATGCATTCATAGTGACGCTTATTGATAGCCCACTTGTATTTGGACTTCAGGCCCAACAAGTGCTGCTTCGTACGTAACACTTTAGTATTCAACTGATCAGACTCAAACCCAATGAGTGCTGCTTTGTAAGCAACACTTTTGTATTCATCTGATTAGGCTCAAGCCCAATAAGTGATGTTTCGTACACAACATAGTGCTGCTTCGTACGCAACACTTTAATATTCACCTGATTAGGCTAAAACCCAATAAGTGCTGCTTTGTAAGCAACACTTTTGTATTCACCTAATTAGGCTCAGGCCCAATAAGTGATGCTTCGTACACAACATAGTGCTGCTTCGTACACAACAATTTAATATTCACCTGATTAGGCTAAGGCCCAGTAAGTGATGCTTCGTACGCAACACTTTAGTATTCACTTTATTAGTGATCAGATCTTATCTATATTGTACCTTAAAATGCATCACTTTCTTCTGGATCAACACATTGCACTAAGGTGTACTCAATTGTGATGCGTCTCATCACTTCTAACTTAGTAAGTGATGCGTATCATCACTTTTAATCTAGTATGTGATGTGTATCATCACTTTGAGCCTCTTAGTGATGTGTATTATCATATCTAACTTCGGAGGTGATGTGTATCAACATTTCTAACTTAATAAGTGATACATATCATCACTTTGAGCCTTGGAAGTGGTGCGTCTCATCACTATTTAGCTTAGGGCTCAAGTAAGTGGTATGTCTTGCGTATCACTTTCTCCCCAATATTGATCAAATACGCACCACTTTCTTGTCGACGTATTATTAATCTTGTAAAGATGATTTGATGTCTCTAGTACCAACAAAAATGATCAAAATGTAACATAAGGTCGTCCGCAAGCAAAAGAGTAAAGATGTTAAGGGGTAAAAATTTCAAGTTGTCTATACTTAAAATGCTGTAAATATAAATGAGCGCAATCGAGCTTGATTCTTAATGCTTTACTTTCAATTTTTTAAAATTTATTGAATTCTAACTTTTATCGAGTTAAAATTTTGTTCATTTATCAATTCATTAAAAAAATGTTAGCAAAAATAAGCTCAAGAAAAACTCACGAACACATTCACAAGCTGCTCACGATAACTTATGAATAATCATCACAAGTTCAATCAGCTTACAAACTCGTAAACACAATATTCTAGTAATAAAAATATTTAAAATATATTAAATTTTTATGTTTGTTAGGTCGTATATAACAAGTAATATTGTGTATATAATATGATATGAGTTTATATTTAGTATTCATAAAGTATTTCAATATTCGATCTTTTCATGTTGAATTATCAACAAAATGTATTTTTTTGAAATTGGTTAAGGAAAATTTATTTTTAATGTATATACGATTTTTCATGAAACATTCTAATATATTATGTTATTAACAAATGTGTTACTTTTACTTTTTTTATCTAAATAATGATGTTTATATTTTTTTATTAATTAAACACACGCACGCGTCTACTCTTATCTTTAACAAGATTTGGACCCTTGACATCCTGTAAAACAAATGAGGGAGATATACGTTAGTTTAAATCAAATCAAACTCTTAAAATCAATTGACGTCGTATAAATCAACTCTCAAAATTGTGTTCATATTTAATTCATTTTTATTTAAGTTAACGTATAAATCCTCTACCTTTTTTTTCTGCTAAGCTGGAATATATTAGATAGAGAAAAGATCCATAATACAAACAAAGAAAGAAACTAGAGGGCAGCTGTAACCTAACCACTGATACATTACACCATAAAACTCATAAGGAAATTGAGAGTAGCAACTAGCTATAAAATGCGTAGGGAAAAATCACACAATACTAGTCCCTGAATGAGATAACTCATTCACTGCATCTGACTGAGGATGCACCAGAATACGAGAAGCAGTAAGAGTGACACCAGAAGCCAACGACCACTGAAAAGCTGATAGATGTTTGGGAGCCCTTGTACTACGTCCTCCAAGTCTGCAGTGTCTCCATAAGCTGGTAGACGATTCCCAGGCATTAGTTCCCTCTCAATGTTGGTGAGAGCCGAAGCTGGAGAGACATGAGTAGGAGGATTGAAGACTTCTCCATCACCAAGAGCCGGCTGGAGATCAAAAGCTGGGTATGGGAGGGCCATTCCCATATCCTTAGCAAGGAAATGGCTGATATTTCCAAAATTATCCGTAGCCACCCCGAAGTAGGACACATTCTCCATTCCGAACATCGCCATATGTTCCGCTGTTCTATTCAGTTCAATGTTAATTATTGAAACTCGACGAACTGTTACATCTAGGGATGCCAATTTGTCCCGACCCGATGGATACTCGACCCGTTCCGACCCGAATGGGTTTAACCGTACCCGAAATTTTGGATTTTAGATCCGGGTTTGGAATTTATTTTTAGACCCGAATAGATTTCGGGTCGGGTTTGGGTTTTGTCTTACCCGAACCGAACCGGACCCGAAACCCGAAAATTGAACCGAACCCGTATCAAACCCGGACCTGATCCGAAATCCTATATATATATATGTGTGTAATATTTATGTATTTACGTATAATATATTGTATATATAATATATTTTAAGTTAATATCATTTAATAATTTTATTTAAATTCAAAATTGTATTAGGTATCCTTTTCTAATACTATTAATTTCTCATTCAACTTCATTATTATGTAGTTTCTCGTAGTCTCCTCAAAAGTATTGCTCTTATCGTTGTTCGGTCCTATACTTTTAAAAGTTCATCTGTGAAGCATTCAAATCAATTTTTGAGATATAAATCCGTAAAGCATTCAAGTCAATTTTTGAGATATAATATTGCAGTGATAGACACCTCTGCTTTTCTTTGCTTTTATTGCCGAGTACATTTCACTCGTGATTAGGATACAATCCGTCATCTGCCTCTTCTTGATAAACGCCGATTGGGTATTTGAAACCAAATGATGCACAACCTTACCTAATCTGTTGGCAAGTACTTTAGATAATAACTTAGGAGCGACGTTCATTAGGCTAATAGGACGGTAGTCTGCCGGGCTAATTGATGTGTCTGACTTGGGGATAAGAGCTATAAAGGAAGAGTTACAGCCCTGGGGAAGATAACCACTTTTTTGAAATGTCGTAAAAAATTTCAAGAGATCACCATTCAAGGTGTTCTATAATTTTTTGAGGACCCCGGCGTTGAGCCCATCCGGCCCAGGTGCTTTAGTAGATCCCGAGGCCTGAAGTGCTTGTTCAATCTCATCTAATGTGAATGGAGATGCAAGTGCTTCCCGATATTGACGGGACAGTTGATTTAAAAACTCATTTGGCAACATAAAAACTGCATCCTCTACATGAGATCCAAGTAGGCTTTTAAAATGAGCTAGGAATGCTTCTTTAATTTCTTTAGGGCCGGTGATGCAACGATTACCAACAACAGTAGCCTAGATGAAGTTTGTTTTCTTCTTCTAGCAATAGCATGATGAAAAAACTTCATGTTTCTTTCACCCTTAGGTTGCCAGTTGACCCGAGCTGTCTGACAGAACATACTGGATTTTAACTTATATAGCTCCTCCAATTTAGACCTAATACCTAATTTTACACTAGCATGTTCATTGCGAGAGTCTGTTGATTGTTGTTCCATCTCCATTTCTTTAATTTTGCCATCAACATTACCAATTTTTTGTTTGTTCCATTGTCGCAAATAATTCTTGATGGATTTAAGTTTAACTTGGAGATTACCAGACTTGCATCCTGCCCATACTTGCCCGATATGTGCTATGAGATCCTCATCATCCAACTAGCAATTGAAAACCTTAAAAGGCTTCGGCCCCCAACTAACAGACGAGATTTGAAGAGCGAGAGGTTTATGATCTGAGTTCTTTCTGCTCAACGCGAGAAGTGTCCAATCTCCCTTCACTGCCCACTCATGGTTGATTAAAGCTCTATCTAACCTATTTTTTTGTTATCAGGCCAATACCAAGTAAAAGGAGTGTTTGCTAACTTCACATCTAAAAGGTCGTTGGAATCAATGAAGTTCAGGAATATTTTTGTATCAATTTCCTTATATTCACAATTATCCCGATCTTTTCTAGATGTGACAGAGTTAAAATCCCCCTGAACCACAGTGGCTATTTCTTTGATATTCAATAAAAACCTTGAGAGTTCGTCCCATAAAAGTTGTTTCCCTACCGTTGTCTAAGGTGCATAGACGTTAATGCAAGCAAATTCAATCTTAGACTGTACGCAGTATCCTTTAATCCCTATCCAAGAGCGCTTCACCATAGCCTCTGTAACTACAAAACAATCCTTGTCCCAAACAGTTATGATGCCGCCTGATAAACCCACTGAGGGGGGTCTCTATCCAACCCACATTCTTCCCTACCCCTAGTGATTTGACAGTTTTTTCAAACCACAACTGAATCTTGGTTTCCTTAATGCATAGAATCTTAGCCCCTGTTTCTATAACCACTGATATTAAATCATATTGAAGTCTACGATGTTATAAACGAGGGAGTATACGTATAAATCAACTCTTAAAACCTGTTCATATTTAACTCATTTTAAAATGAAATCAAAGTCGAATTTAAATTCTTTTGTATAGAATACTGAACTATCTGTGAGTGGTTGATTTACAGCCATAAACTGTACTTTACGGGGTATCGATAAAGTAGTGTGCACAAATTTCGTATGTTTTGCACCGTGCATTAGGGGGGGAGCATGGGTCGGTTCGGCTCGGTTTCCGGATAAAACCGGAACCGCAACCACATATCTTCGGTTCTTAAAATCGAAAACCGCAACCGCCGGTTCGGATTCGGATTCGATTTCGGTTTTAAAAATTCATGTTCGGTTATAATGAGTTTGGTCTCGGTTAAAAAACCGATAAATATAAAAATGAGAACAAATCTTACAACTAGAATAAATAAACTTAATTTTATAAAAGAGTTCGTGAAATTTAAAATTACATTATGATTTCATTGTTTTTCTTGAATAAGCATACTGAGTATTACATAGCAGCAGGCAGCTAACTACCTATTTTTTATAATATCAGAAGTTGCACACTGATCCAGACTGTAAGGCCAACTTGTTATTCTAAGTTAGAGTTACTCAGGAGTAACTTATTCTTTAAATATATCTATACATTTACTAATTTAAAAAAATTATACATATCATATAATATATATATATATATATATATATATATATATGAATGATACTATTTATTTATATATTAATAATCCGTTCGGTTCGAACATATAACTGGAACCGAAGTATTTAAATTCAGTTCGGTTTTTAATTTTTCGGTTTCAGTTTCGAATCGGTTTTATTCGGATCGATTTTCTCCGATTTTTCCCCGTTTCGGTTCGGTTTCGATTTTAGTTTGATTTTTTACTCGGCCCTACCTTGCACACTGGATTAAGTTTCGATGATTATGTTGATCAAGTGCATAATGTATATGATTATTTCAAGTATGTACCAGTTTATAACACATAAGTTGCATGAATTATTTTTATTTTATTTTATTTTATTATTAATTTTTAATTAATAGGAAGACAAATTATATAAGTTAATAAAATATAATAATATATATTAATTTGATGGTACTTTGAACTATATATCTTTACTTGTATATTTAAAATAAATAATATAAATATTAAATTGTTAAATGTCATTGATTTCGTTCGAACATTGAACCTCTGAGAATAGTTTATATATTAAATAAAAAAATTTACAATTCTTATTTACTATATCGGACCGACAACCAATCAAATAAAACATATTTCACTTATAATAATAAGGCACTAATTTTAATTAGTGTACATATATATCATTACGTAAGTTCGCGAACTTTTTAATATTTTTTATAGGTTCGTATAAATTATATTTTTCTTAATTTTAATACTGGATAATTACAAAATAATTTTTGACAAATTTTACATATAAAGTTATTGAGTTTTCTAATATTTAACTAAATTATTATTACAATTTTTTAGAAAAATTATGAAATAATATCTGCAAACTTATTTTATTGACATTAACAAGAGAGTCTCGTGCATGCTTCTCCCTCTGGGTTTGAAGAGCCGCCTCCCATTCTTTGTCTTTGTCCATTCTCAAGTTAGTCGTGGGGCTTTTCACGGGATTTTTATGCGATGGAAAGCCCTTACACCTTTGTTTTCGTATTTGTTGATTTTCCTTAAATAAAACCCAATTGTTTTATGTTTGCTTGTCTTTCCTTTTGGAGTATTTGCTTTGTCTCTCCTTTTTGGGGTTTTGTTATGTTTTCGTTTTGTTATATTTGGGTTTATTCGGTTATGGATCTGTTGATAATGATTTTATTGTTGTTTTTGGGATTTGGAAAGTCGGTATCGAATCTGGGGTGATGGTAATTATTGCAAAAGATCACCTTTCACAATTAAAGATTGTTCATCTTTTGGGGTTTACATTTTCGGCATGTTTATAGCTGGTATCCGGCATGTAGGTAGCTGGGTGCCGCTCCTTCAATCTAAATTTATGCGATTGTGCTTTCTGAACACCGGACTGACAATGATTTTTATGTGATAAGGTCAATTGTGATACTGCTTCTTTCAGGAATGCTAGTATAGTTTGGATCGCTTGGGATGTTTTTCATTTCGTTTTTAGCTTTAAGAATTTTTAAATTTTATGTGCTAAACGATCAGGAAACAAACCAGCTAATTGTTTTTAGTATGTTTTCCGTTTTCCAACCTGGTTGTATCGGCAGTTGGAGGTTTGTCCCGGCTGTATTATATTCTATTTAATGAAAATAGCTTTTTGTTCGTTAAAAAAAATATTTATTAACTTAGTTGGCATTGTATTTTTGTATAAAATTTTATATATTTCTAATTTTAAAATCATTCAATTTCATATTTTTTAATACCTTTTCACATAATAACTTAATTATACTATATATAATTATTTTCTGATTATTTTTTGAAAACTTGCAAAATAAAATTTACAAATCTCATTAGCAATTTTGCAATAAGGTGTATAATTTGATAATATTTTTTATTTTTATTTAATATTATGTTAAAAATATAATATTAATATTTAAAAAAATAACAAATTTACCCCGACAACCAAAACACTTTACCCTCTATTCTAATTATATACTAACTTATATTACTCGCGATATAGTAATTACTTTTAATTTTATAAAGTTAATTTTAATTAAGCCTATTGAGCCTATAATACCGAACAACTATTTATCTTGAATTCGATTTTAGTATTATAATAATAATATAGATAAAATATAATTTATGACACCAATCTAAAACTAAATTTAATCTACAATGTAAAAATTAGATAATTTCATTTTTGTAATTTTATAATATTAGCATTTGCTGTGAAAGTAGAAAATTCATTAGTCAGAAATCTGAATTTGTAGTTACGATTTCATAAATCGACACAAGTTGTTGCACTTTACTTTCTTTTTGACGTAGAGTTCTTCCAGTCCGATGACTGATAAAAGTTGAAAAAGCTTTTCTAATTTTCAAATCGCGAGAAATTACAGTTTGATAATTTAATAACAATTTCTTTTTATACAAGATAATCTTATATTGCAATCTTGATGTGTCTGGAACATTCTACAACTCCCTGAACCGACCCAATCCCTAGAACCTTCCACAACCCTCTTCTCATCTTCCATTTCCTCCTATAAAATGTGTCTTCTCACTTCACACAGTTAGTCACACAACACAAGCATCAAAATCCAAAAACTCATCGATAATTTTCAGTTCTTCACTTAATCACTCAAAGCATCAAATGGCTTCTTCACTTGCACTCCGAAGATCAGCTTCTCTTTTCCGCAATCTCCTCAATTCTCATGCTCGTACCACTCCTGTTGCGTCTCGATTTTTTAATACTAATGCTCAAATGACTACTTTTGATGATGATGACAGGAGAGATGTCGATGTTGATCGGCGCTCTGATCGCTCTGTTAATCGCCGTGGTGACTCCTTCTTTCCAGGTTTGTTGCTATCTTAAATGCTTGTTTATATTATCTATGTATTACAGTCGTGGAATCAGGATTTCAAAATAATTATAGTTCGGACTAATTTTTTAAAATTGTACAATTTATAAAATAATGAAATATCTTTATTTTCTAGATTATACTAGTATGTGGTTTGAAGTTGAAATAATAGCAGCCATCTAACATTGTGTTTTGCTTAATTCGATGTGAATTGCAGATTTTTTTGATCCATTTGCGCCAACGAGGAGTCTAAGCCAGATGCTGAATTTCATGGACCAAATAGCTGACCGAGGACTTGGACCAGTGACTTCTCACAGAGGGTGGGATGTGAAAGAGGACAATGAGGCTCTGAAGCTGCGTATGGACATGCCAGGGATCGACAAGGAAAAGGTGAAGATATCTGTGGAGCAGAACGTACTGATTATAAGAGGCGAAGAGGAAGAATCGGAAGGGGAAGATGGGAGGAGGTATAGCAGCCGAATTGAGTTGCCTCAGAATGTGTACAAGGTTGATGAGATTAAGGCTGAGATGAAGAATGGTGTGCTGAAAGTTCGGGTTCCGAAAGTGAAGGAGGAAGAGAGGAAGGATGTGTTCCAGGTTAAGATTGAGTAAGAGTTAGGTTTAGTTCTGAGAATTATGTACTGTAATGGCAGTTCAAGCTGTTTTGGGTTTGAATAAACATTGATGAACTAAAGTTGTTGAAAACGTTCACTCTGTTTCTGTTACATTTTGTTAGTGACTAGTTTTGAATTTTATCCTGTTCTCCCAAATTCGCATTGTTTACAATACAGCTATTAAAACACAACAGACATTTGCGATGAGAATAGTCTTTCATAGTGTTTTGTATTTGTCAGAGCGATATCGAATCCTTGTCTTTCAGTTAGTTTTTGGTACTAAATAGTTATTTCAAAAAATTAACAATCAAACTTAAATATTAAAAAGTTTCATTTGATCAAAATTCCAATTCATTTAAAAAACTATTTTATCAAAAAGCTAACTTTTAAACCGGATCTTTATGGCATTAAAGAGGGGCCCGAAAGCTCAATGCAGTAGATTAGCTAAAGCTTTCTTTTTGAATTTTACCTGACAAAAAACCCGGGGAAGTTTAGGGGAGATCTTCCCTTCCTACCCATGACGATTTGTTTTTCCTTCGGACTCTCATTCTCGACAAAGGTGTCTCCTTCCCCCTAGGCCGGAAGAATGAAACAAGTTGGATTAAAAGTGAGATGGGCCAGGGAGGGGTTTGCTGTCGTACCCTTTCTCCTTTGGTGTTAGCTACAGCTCGTATTTGTTCAGGAATTCTACCCCTTCTTCATTTTTGGCCAGGTTTCCAGGTGGAGGGTGGTTGAAGATAATATTATACGGTGTTCAGAATCAGTCTTGAAACCGAGCAGACTTGACTTGGCACAAACTAACGATATAAGATCACCTTGCAAACCGCGTGCAGAGCGGGAAAAATGTAATTACTTTGCAACTTCTATCTGTAATTCTATTGAAAGCTCACTCCAATCGTCTATGTTCTAGGCTTCTTCTTTTCAATTGTTTGTTTTTCCGGCTTTATGTTCTAGGCTGCTTCTTTTCAATTGTTTTTTTACGGCTCTTTTAATTTTAGTGGCCATCAAAACATTTCTGATTTTATTTTATAGATAATGATAGTAAGATTAGCAAACTATTTACATAAACACCTACACTAACTTAAATTTGATTTAATCCGGTGACAATTCAGGTATCCTGTTAAAAATATACTTATCTTTCACTTTAGATTTTTGACACTTCCAAGTCTACGATGTTTATTTACTTTAAAAAATCTAGTTAATCTCCGGTATGAGTAAACCGCAAAGCTCGCCAGATTTTTCCTCTCTTTTTTATAAATTTAAAAGGACTTTCATGTTTAAAATATGCAAGTAACTGTATTTGTTTTTCTCGAATACCAAAATCACAATTTTCAAAATCAATTATTGCAATGAGATGTTTATGACTACACTAAGTATATCGAACAATGTATATATCATTAATGTATATATCATTATAACTTCGATATAACAATACAACAGTATCATTCTTCATGAAGATCATACAAAATGTCATCACATCAAACATGTAATTTTAACACACTTCACTCCTATCGCAAATAACATGGATAGATGATGATCATTTCACTTTTAATTAATCTATTGGCTAACTATAAAAGTATATGTAATTTTCGAGTTTTACATTTTCTTCGTAACTTAAACAAAATGCAGCTTCGTCAGTGTAAATTTATTTTATTTTTTACTATTTACATAATAAAATTTTCATTTTACACACTTGTATAGCTACAGAATGGACATAAATGGACACCATTTCTACAACTACTGTGCAAATCAAATCAATTCAAGGACTAACATTTGAGTTAACAGAAAGCCTAAATGGATGATAAACCCCTTTCTTTAAATATTTCGTTCATTCCACATGTAGTGAACAAATGTTACATAGGTTCGTGCCTCTGCATCTTTGATCTTTTATTTCATTCTGTACTTGCATATTCAGTTGAGTTGAATTTTTACTATCAATCAATATATATTTATGCTAAGTTACGAGCCGGACCGGTCCTGAGTTTTGAGATGCCTTGTGCCTAGAGCTGCAAAAGAACAGAGCCGAGCCGAGTTCTGTCCGAACCGAGCTGAGCTTAATTTTTTTTTAAACCGAGCCGAGCCGAGCCGAGTTTAATAACCGAGCCGAAAATGATGTTCAAGATCGGCTCGTTAATAAGAGAGCCGAACCCGAGCCGAGTCCGAGTTTGCTCACGAACAACCGAGCTGAGCCGAACCCGAGCCGAATTCGAACAAAGTTGAGTTGTCTACTAATAGTTTTCATATATTTTATAATCGACCAATCTTAAAGTATAATTTATAATATTACAAGTTATGTCGAGATCAAATACCAGTCTTATCTTACAATAATATACCCACACTCACACTCTACACTTGTTTC
>PHNY01001505.1:1499-25125 GCA_003724115.2 Anethum foeniculum
ACTTATATATTAATTAAGTAACAATATTTAAATAAAAATAATGACATTCTTAAGTAAGGGTAATTAAGTAATTTCAGCAAGTACCGTACCGACCGACCGACCAAACTTTCAATGTTTCGTCTATTATAATATAGTATAGATAGATAGATAGATTAGATCCGCTTTTTAATCAAAAAGACTATTTATCTACTAAAAATATGTTACAAATAGTTAATTAAAAATTTCACATGTCATTGAGAAAAAGTTTAATATAATGTTTTTATATAATAAACATATGCTAATTTATATATAACTTTTATAAAACTTGAATTCATACAGTTTAAAGTTGGAACACCTGCCGATAGAAAAATTAGAGACAAACAATTTTTTAATTTGTAAAAAATTTAGAATCCTAGAGATTCAATTTTGTGAATTTATATATTAAAAAAATAGGTATGAAAAGAAAAATTAACAAAAATACTACTTTTTAATTTTTTTTTTACAGTTTTACTATTTTGTAAAAATATTTGCAAAAATATGGTCTGCAATAAAAAATAACTAAATATGCAACTTCATTTACGTTTTCTGAAAAATAACTTATTTTTAGTTGTATTCGAGATTGCAAAACCGTATTTTTGTAAAAAAATTTGGAAAATTATATTTTTACAAAAAAAATGTTAAAAAAACATATTTTTGTAAAAAAAATAAAAAATCGTATTTTTGAATAAATCCCTGTATATGCATCAGTACAAGATATAAGTAGTTAGTTTTTATGTTGAAAACATTATAAAAAATCTAAATAATGCTAGATATGTGTTTTATTTTAGTGTTTATATATATATAGATAATGATTTATTTTATTTCTGAGAGATAAATTAATAATATATGCTCAATATTTAAATATCATTTTGAAATAAATATTAAGAACTTTAATTTTTCTCTAAAAATCACGAGTATACATAAATTTATCAACATTTTTTAATTTAGATCTCGAAATTTATAACAAATTAAACTAAAAGGTTTAATAATGTCAGTGCCCCATCTAAAAGGTTTCACGTTTTCAAATTTTACCATGTCTGCTTAGTTATAGTATAATTAATTAAAATAAGATTTATATATTTACATTAATTTTATTAATCAAAATATTATAGAACTCTTTCTTTTTTTTCAGTTTAAGACCATAGCACTATTCATATTTTTATGTGTCATCATCTACGCTTTCCATCATCCAACAACATACAAAATAATAAATATATAGATATATAGAGTACATATTTATATTTATATTAGACATAATCAATAATATTGTTTTACGAGTATGGCATGAATATCTCAATTTTAAGAAACTTGAAAAGGGATAATACGGATGAATAAAGAGGTCATCGATATTGTGCATATATCACTCTCTTTTGAATATTAAACTTAAATTTTGTAGTCATGATTTAGTCGTTTCAAATTTTTTTATGCAATTTTGTTTATACATAACTGATATAGATTGATCTTATGATTTCCTTAAAAACAAAACAAAATTTAAATGAATAATATTAAAAAAAAAAGAGATTAAAATTGATGAAAATATCAAAGGAAAAAAAGGAGGAGGAAAGAGGTTGAGGAAGAGGGGATATATGTGTTAGTTAGCAACACACGCACAAAGACCCCCTCCCTCTGTCGACACCTATTACTTTTACGGGGCCACGGAACTACCACCGCCTCCTCCTCCGATCATCCCCTCCTTCTTCAGGTTTATTCATCTCTTTATCTCTCTTCTATTCATTTCTGATTTTTATTTTCAGACTTTTTTTTTTTATTATTTCTCTACTTCTCTCTCTCTCTCTCTCTCTCTCTCTCTCTCTCTCTCTCTCNNNTGAGCTTTTAATCTTCTGATTAATTCTTGTTTTTGTGTCATAAGTTGTTATATTTGTTTCTATCGTTTTTATCCTGGCCTATGTTTAAAGTTTGAATCTTTAATGTTGAATTATGAATTTTTGTACCTTACCTTATGTGCTATATATTGAATTATGCGTGTGTGTGTATGTGTTCAACTCTTTGTGTCTAAAGTTTCAGTCTTTGTCGAAATTAAGGTTTTTGTGTGCTGAAAAGATCTCGATTTCTGTTTATTTGGCTACAAGTTGTTTAATTTGTTTGTATAATTGCGCATGAATGATTTATATGCTGGCTTATGCTTAAAGTTTGATTTTTGATGTTGGATTTTGATTATATGTGGCTTACTATATGTGCTGTATATTGAATAAAGTTTTGGTCTTTTTCGAAATTAAGGTTTTTCTGTGCTGAAATAATCTCAATTTCTGTTTTTTGGTCCAGTATTAGTTGCTCTGTTGATGAATTATTTGAAAAGATGCAAGGATATTGAATGGCTTGTAAAGAATTTCCCTTGCATATGGGAATTGGTGTTCATAATCACTTTTGGTATAGATTCGTGTCCATAGATTGCTGATTCGAGTCATGCTATCTGAGACAGTTGTTTGTTTGATTTTGATGTTGTACGTTAAAGTTTGCGTCTTTCTTATGTGTCTTTGCTTTTGCACAAACACGTGTTGGTTTGAGATTGAGGAACAGTGAACTGTTACCATTGTGTGGTTTCAAGTATGATCTTCATCACTTTTTCTTACTTTTGATAGATTGGAAATCTGTAAACTTTGTCGGGATATATTATTTTTGTCGGGATATGTTATTTTTCAAATTACAACTTTTTAATGTTTTTGTTGTATACGATTGCTGACGTGACCTAATTTGCGGAGATTTTGAAGTAGTTTATATTGAATTTATTATCCTTTAAACTACACGCATATAGGAAAACAATTATAAAATAATATTTGTTTATCTTAGGGCTGTAAACGTACCCAAAAATAATATTTGTTTATCTTAGGGCTGTAAATGTACCGAACTGTTCGTTAAGCTCGTTCGGTTCGTTCGAGTTCGAGTTCGATAAGCTCGTCCGATAAGCTTATCGAACAGGAGTTCTAACAACGTTTCTTGTCCGATAATCTTACCGAACCGAACCGAACTTTTAAGGTGTTCGACTCGAGTTCGGTTCGTTCGTTAAGCTCGAGTTCAGTTCGAAAAAAATAGTATATTTATAATATTATATGTATATATAATATATATTAATTATATTTTATAATTATTTAAAATAATTGTTTTATTGGTGAAAAAATATTTAATTAATAGTTGGCTATACTTTTTTACATAAAATAAAATTAAAATTTATTTTTTTAAAAAAATATATATAATGTTCGCAAACAGTTCGTGTTCGTTCGTGTTCGGTTCGGTTGGCTATGTTCGCGAACAGTTCGTGTTCGGTTCGAATATTACCGAACTCGAGTTCGGACAAGAAATTTTGTCCGATAAGATTATCGAACAATGTTCGGTTCGTTAAGATTTTGTTCGAGTTCGTTAAAAGTTCGTCCGAGTTCGGTTCGCTTACAGCTCTAGTTTATCTATCTACAAATTTATTATGTATGATTCTGATATATGATTTTTATGTTCAGTATTTACTGCACTATACATCGAACCTTATAAATATGTTGCTCTTAAATATCATCAGAAATCTAAGTTAAATATTTTATTCTGCAATTTAGTTTTACTCTACTCATATTAATGCAAAGCTTTCAAATGAATTATATTCCTGATTTCAAAAGTATTTAAAGTGGCTTTTCAAGGTATAGAGTGCCTAGGGAACCATCTCTTCTTTGTTAACCTTTGCAAGTGCTATCTTGAGATATTAGTCTGAAAAGTGTTAATTCTGAGTTCCATTGTGTCCGATTGACAAAGTTTTACAGTATATGCTATGCACACACAATGATGTTCTCCTATACTCATATGCGAAGTACTTGTGTTATCTAATGAGGACTGTGGAGGTCATGGTGATGACATGCACAAGTTCTGTTCAATCAGTACCCTAAGGCAGCATCAGCTGACAATAATTTAATATGACTTTTAAAATCCTCATCAATTTTTACCCCGATATATATGACTGTCAACTGTTCTTTTGCTCTTTCATTTGCCCATGTAATCCGAAGTACATAATATGCTTAGAATGATGTCCTGAACATTAAAGAAAAGTTTAATGCTGCAACTTTGTATTAATCATAAAAAGGCACTGGTAGCGGATGTATGTATTTTACAATAAGTATCTTGTAATATTTAATGGGTGTAATTGGCGGTTAAATGCCCTTCATCTGGAAGTCCCTTTTATCCTACTTTATTAAATACGACTATATTCTAAACCTTTGAACAAAGTTAACGGGAACGTAGTTTTTTAATTACATTAGTTCCCTCTACTTACGAAGATGGATATTTGTAATTATTCTTAAGTGAAAGCTGGTAGATGCAATTCTTGGGGAAGTTGATTGTGTTAGTAGGTATTTGGACTAAGACCAATTTTTATTGAGATGTGAAATTTACAGAACTCGTATGGATGGTTATTCCCTAACTATTGTTACTTTCTTATATGCAAACTCCAAGGATTTATCTACTCAGTTATGTAAGAAACTGCAAACTAACTTACATGGTAAAAGATTAATAGGAGCCATTAACATGGCAATTGTGATGCTTTGCTCACGCTAATCATCATAATCATAATTGCATAGTTCTGATTCTTGGTTAAGCGGTATTCTGAATAATTTTTCTTGCACAAGAGAGCTTCAAGTGCATTTCAGATTCCTTTTTATTTATTGTTTCAATTAGATATTGAGAGTATCACATGCAGGATAATTGAATTGATGGAGTCCTCTAAAGAGACAGGCTGCCAAGCTCCCGAAGGTCCCATTCTCTGTGTAAACAACTGCGGTTTCTTTGGAAGTGCAGCGACTATGAACATGTGCTCCAAGTGCCACAAAGACATGATCTTGAAGCAGGAACAGGCAAAACTCGCAGCAACATCCTTTGAAAACATTGTGAACGGTGGATCTGGGAGTACCAACAAGGAGCCTGCAGTTGCTGATGCCATTAATCTGCAAACTAAGTCAGAGAGTGCCCCGGCATTACCGACATTAGATTCATCCTCCTCAAACCAGGCTTCAGAGGTGAAAGTTAAAGTGGGCCCCAATAGGTGCAGCACTTGCCGAAAGCGTGTGGGTTTGACAGGTTTCAGTTGCAGGTGTGGGAACTTGTACTGCGCAGATCATCGCTACTCTGACAAACATGAGTGCTCATTTGATTATCGGACTGCTGCAAGGGATGCCATTTCTAAAGCAAACCCAGTGATCAAGGCTGAGAAGCTTGACAAGATCTAGGAGCTATGTCTGCCTCCAGATTTCAGTAATGAAATATGCTCCCGTTGTTTAATATCGATGCTGTTTTCTTTTCGTATATGTTGGCCTATTTCTCCTGCTAGGTGCTGCTAGTGAAATGAATAGTATGATAGCATGAGAGATGGGGACACCTATGCAGTAAAATGAACAAAATAGTTTGCAGGCGTTCTCTGGGATAGGATTTAGTTTTGTTTGCTTAAGTGTGTTTTCATTTCCAGTGGCTTGATGGATATCTTTCTGGTTGAACCATAATGTGAAGTGTGTCTTAAATTCTGAAATTCTAGCATGATGTTGGTATTATCCATAATGCTTTGTGTGTTTGCCTGCAGTGGGAATGAAATATGTTTACCGGTGTATGCTACTACTGTTCAATGCTCTATTGAATGTATCTTAATTTAACTATATTTGTGTTTTCTGATTTTCAATAGCCTATTGATATCTGTTTGATTCATTGTCCTTGTCCATCCTTGTCAAACATTTTTGCATTTTCTAGTTACATGCGTCAGCTTTGTTAGAGTTGTAAGATATCTTTAAAAAATATCTGTTTGCCTTGCAAAAAGAGAATGAAATGCAAAAAGAGGAAATTGTCTGTTTGTGGATTGGTGGACATTCGTCTGTGGATAGCCTGTCCACTTTTACGTGATTTAAACTTGCCCAAGGCAATTGCGTCAAATTTGTCATGATTTACTTTATTTGATGCAAGCTGAAGCCAGTTTGAGGGTTTATTCTTTTCCGTAACAAATGGATAATTTCCTGTCCAACAGTTTCTAAAAAGCTAGGATTCCAAAAGCCAAACACATTCCTGGTAAAGTATGTACCTTCCCCCCTTGTGCGGGTAGACACATATTTACCCATTCTTCTTTTTGCTAATTTCATACTTACCCATTTTGCCTCTTAACAAGCTCCATGGTACCACAAGAGTAAGAGCAACACTGGTAAAGGATGTCTAAAAATTGTCCAATTTCGCGCCATTTCTTTATTCATGCACTCTTAATGAAGAAAAGATAACCATTCATTTTGATACGTTTAGTTATGTATTTTACTTATTAGAAGATGGTTACATACTTATATCTCTGTTAATTAGAAAAGAAAAATGGAAGTAAATCTTAACCACCCCATAGAAAATTGAAGTTGTGATTTAGCAATATATATTATATCTGTTAAAAGTACATTGTTGATTAGACACAAGATGTTGCTAGCTTGTGTCTGACTGAGATTATACATTGCAGAACTGATTTTTTGAAATAGGATATGATTTCAATTGTATATTGCACTTGTGGTGGGTGATATATTTGTTTCACTTGTCTTTTATATTCTACTTTCTTGTTTAGGATGTAAGCGTAAATGTTGTTTTTTGCAAAAAACTTTTACATCGAATTGTTAAAGGAGATTAAGAAGGCCACAGACGTACGACGGTATTTATTATTATCATAATTGATTTTTGTATAGAAGATGAAATGAGGTCAACATAGAACTTCTCTACCAAGAGGCCATAAAATAACTTCTGTACCAAGCATAGTAATCGGCCAATCTTGGTCATCGGACATCAAAACTTATATGCACGAGTAAGGTGTAAGTTTTTACAAGTTGGATGCTTGTCCTCCCGTCAGTTTGCAAAAATCATATTACAGTTTAATTGCATTCTTTATGTACTCTTCTATTTTACGAATCGGCTTCAATGTACAACAGCAGCGAATTCGGTTACATTAAGAAATGTATTACATTTTTACTTGTCACATTGCATTTTATTTTTCAAAGGAACTTGCCAATATACAGAGATCTCAGGCTAACCAGACCTCGCGAAGAAGTCCAAACCTTGTGTTTGAAGAACTATAACCTCTTTGCTCTGAATTGCCCCCATTCCCAATTCCACTTGGAGATGCAGGCAACTTCTCAACTATAGATGTTAGAGGAGAATCCATTTCTTCCAGCTCCTCATCACTTGTATATCCTTTTCTCTGTACGGAGGATGCGTTCCTGCTCATCTTGGATTTCCGTCCCACTTCTGCAATTTTCTCAGCTACATCAAATGCAGAAGGAGGTGTATACATAACCTGAGCAGCAGAGTAAGGGAATCCCCCTGACGTCTCTCCTGACAACCTACGCTCTACGATACACTGAAAACAACAAACTAATGTTCATCAGTTTCTATGTAACATGATAGATAATGTAAATTATAAAGCGACCCATGTTTTACATACTAGTATATGTAAAGAAAAGGAAAACATAGTTCAGCTACTAATATTTAACAGTAATAAATTCAGCGAAGCACCGAACAATTTAATAGATTAATTATTTTTGAAAGTGACTGATTAACATTTAAAATCTAATATTGCAATTTTAAAAGCCAACATAAAACATCGGGCAGACTTCGCTTCATTTGGCAAGATTTATGCATACACGAAGCCATGCACAAATTTTTTTCCTTTGAAGGTATAAAAGCACAAAGTTTAAATGGATTCGATTTTGTTATATAATGAGGACAAGTTCGAGACTTTAATGATACCCTGTTCACGTGCGTATCCCAAGTGATCAACAGAGATATAATATCATACATCATTGGTCAATGAAAATAATGTAATTGCGGGGAGTGTGCTAGAATTCAAACCTCAGCATTTAGTGCCTCTAACACAGCACCTGGAACTGGATCAGGGCAGAACTCATCTGGAGTGAAATTGCAGAGTATGCGCTTTAGCAAAAGAAGACTTATTGACGGACACACCTGAAATTGACAAAGAGATCAGAGATCAAGTAGTGAACTGATATAAATAGATCTTATAAATTATAAATGTGTACCAATGTCAAACAAACCTCTGTTCTAACTGACCGGTCCATAAGCATGTCTTTTGGTAGCATTAAAAGATCACTCAAGGTGTTTAGAAGATTAAAGCATTTTAGCTCAGCATCTCCACCATGAGTGACATCATTTTCGGAGCTATCTTGATCTTCTGCCATAGAATCATCAACATCAAGCGCAAAAAAATCACTAAGCCATCTGGACCAACTTCCAACCTGCAAATGGTTTTTTTTCCAGGTGTTAGCACACGTAAGTTGTAAATAGTTATGTTTTAACTCCTGGGAAATCGGTTACAGTATTAAAATAGCTTACACATTGTTACACATATATTTCCTTTAGATGTGTTCTACCAAAATAACCATACACTAGGTTCGACTTTTTAAAATTTGAAACCACATATGTCAAGGAGTGAATACGCTCTTAAATAATTCACTATCAGCATCTGAGTGGTCAATGTAGTATCTGTGTTACATGAAATTAAAATGTATGTGGCTCCATGCTTATTATAGCTAAGTTAAAAATGGTACAAGTGCAGAACTACTTGGCCAGAGATTTTTTTTGGTGGGGGGTGGAGGGGGGAGGAAATATGATACATACAGAATTCTTTAGTTGTGCACCAGACCCGAAGCTCAGATCCCCAGCCGGAATGGGTAAGACTTTCGAATCAACTATAGGATCGGATATAGGATCTGTTGGAATCTCGTGGGCTGACTCACGCAGAATAGCATTAAACATGGCTACATCTAGTCTAGCTACACATTGTTCCATTACCTGAATACAAACACAACTCAAAATTAGAGACCAAAGCAATAACTGTTACAAGAAATTGTCAAATATGGACTTCATATAGGAAAAAAAGACATTCCAAAAAATTTCTTACCATTCTTGCCAACACAGGCAGACAACCACATCCATGCCCCCCAGCTCGAAGAGGACAAAGTCTCTTAAAAGCATCAAGAAATGCGCTCCTCCACAAATTGACAGAAGATATCTCCTGCTTTCCGGTGGACTTTTTGCCAGTGGTCATGACTGGAGATTGCATATTAGGAGTCAAAGTCTGGACCATGAGAAGATAGTTATAAGTAAATATAGAATCAATTTCATTTATAAAGATGCACAAAAGACATGGACTGTATGTAAGCCAGAGTAACAGATCCAGAACTGTACATATTATCGCTATCAGAGTCATTATGTTCAAAGGGCTTCAAGTATAAGACTCAAATACAAAAAAACCTTCGAACATTTTTGCAAAGAATATGCTGGACAGCTTCCCTCTTTCTCCCACTTCAATTATAATCTAACATCTATATTCACTATATAAAATAGGGCAGCTGGACTCATCAAAGAAGACTGCACAGTAATACCTGCCACCATATTGATTCGACTATCCGGGAAAATATCCAAGATTCAACTTTCTCAAGCGAAGCCGTAAAGGTCCTCGTCTCTTGCCAATCATCGATGAATTCCAAAAAATTCTTATTTAGTTGTTTACTGCTGGAACCAGAAGTTGCCCTCCATTTAAGTGATAAAGACTTGTCATCACTTTTTTTGCCTACTCCATTAGACTCAAATATTTTGGTAAGTGAAGTTGACTGACAAGAACTACCAAATGTTTGAGTGATAATTTCCCTCAGTACAACAGTGTTTGACAACCAGAAAGTTAACCTGTTGGAAGAAATAAGGAAAAGGTTAACGAGTCAAAACATGTAAAAATATCCGCAAACCCTTAAACCAAAAAATGAGAACATCTATATACCTTGAGACATCATTACCGCAAGCCTTGGCAATCATTACAAGGCCCGAGACAGTGTTTTTAGCAGCTGTTGCCCTCTTATCTTGAGCCCAATGCTTGCAAGCATGAATATAGAGTCTAGAAAGGCGTCGAGCTGGTGTGTGCACCTTGTGAGCTGAACTACCATGCTCTGGAACCACAGAATAGAGAGACATTTCTAGAGCAGCAACTTCTCTGAGCTCCTCTTCAAGTTTCTGAATTCTCCTTTCCATCTTTTCAATCCTTAAATCTTGAGCCTCCTTATCTTCTTGCTTGGTAGTTTCATCATCATTGGCAGTTTCAGCATCACTCCCAGTACTACGAGCACCATTCGAGACTGCGTCCAAGACATCAACTTCCTTCACTTCTTCAAGAGGTGTGTCATCAACTCCTGCTGAGGGCTCAGATGAAGGGTTTGGATGAACTTTTATGTTTTTGGAATCAATATCAGATAACAATTTTGCTGCCTCTTTAGAATTCCCTCTACTAAGCTTAGTGGATTTCTTTGGAGTGTTAAGTGCAGGCTTAACCTTTGAATTATTTGCTCCCCACTGAGGTTTTGCTCTTGGTGCTTTTCGGGGAAAGCCATTAGAGGTTTCCTTTTTCGCCAGCTGTTTTGTAACTCTGGAGGCCCTTTCTGTTTTATCATCGTCAGCTATCTGAGAACCTCCATGAGACGACAATGAATCATTTGTCGTCTCAGTATCTGAATCCTCTTCTTCTTCCTTCCCCTCCAAAGGATCTCTCTCTACAACATTAGCGGAGGGACGATTTGTAGCTTCCTTGTTATCTTTTTCAACCATCTGATTAAATTCTAAATCTTGAGATTCGACTTCAGACCTGTAAACATAATCAGCAAAATATTTAAGCAATATTTGCACAAATCCTCGACAACTCCGTGGTTTAGTTTGAATCACTCACTAGAGTCTAAATCAGCCCGTTTGGTTTCAATTATGTTGCGTTACTACGTAATTGCAGCTTATGGTCCCTTATAGTTTGATTATTCTGAATGGTACTTAAAAACATATGAAACAGCTTCATGAATAGCAAGTAGAAGAAACAAGTGTAATAAAAGGACAGTTACAAGATCATACCATACAGTACTTAGAGACACTTATAAAATGACAATCAACAAATGAATCAAGAGACAGTAGTAAAACAATGTGTGTAAAACAATTTGATGAAGAAAGCTGGAAATATTGTAAATAAAGAAAGAGGATAAGTGACTTGCTTACAACTTGAGTTTGGTAATGGAGTTGTGCAATGAGAAGATGAAACAAGGTTGATTAAGTGAGTTAAAAAGGTTGTTGTAGCAGCAGATTCCTCGTGTCTTATATCTCTGATCATCACCTCTCTCACTCCCTCCCCACTAGCCCACGATTCAACACAAGTTTCCCGGATTTTCTGCTCCACTTTGCAAAATCTCTCTCTCAACTTGTCCTAGATAATTATTTGTAAACAATATACTTACACATATCAATATTTGTGGCCTAATGAAAAAGGAGTAAAATGAATGACTATTAATGATTCTAGATTAAATATCTACTGTGTCTAGTCAGTAAAATCGCAGGAGTAGTACAAATATCATTATCCGATTTTTAAGCAAAAATAGATACTCCAACTACCCATTGTCTCCCCCCTCACCGATCTATATATACACACCGCATTTCTTCTTACGGACCGGGGCGGGGATCTATGTAAAATACGTTAAAATAGTACTAGTAAATTATATAAATTTTTAAGTAAAATACATTTTTCAGAAGATATAACTTGTTAAGGAATATAAATTTATAGTATTTTCCAGGACAAAATTAGCTGGTTCATCAGAATGTACAGCTAGATCTGCTTCACCTCTATAATCCATGCTGCTGCTAATTGCTTAAATTTGTATGGCATTGTCACCTTACTTGTCATTACGTCCCCGCTACAGCTACAGCCTGTCGGTGCGTCCATTTTACCGGGAGTTCCCGGTCACTTACCCCCACCTTACCTACCTGTTCCGTCTTTTTTCTACGTCTTCCAAATGTCAGAGACTGGATTCGTAACCGCGTTTGTCTAGACTTGTTGTCACGTGCGTAACTTAAGTGTGCTTTTGTGCTTTTCTAAAACCAACTTAAGTGTGTTATTTTCTTTTATAATACTCCCTCGATCCAAATGATGCGTTATCATTTTGATTGGACAAGGAGACCAAAAAATAAGAGTAAAGTATTAGAAAGTGTGAGAAAAGTGGATAAAGTGGTAGAACCTATTAATATTTAAGTAATTGATTAGAAAAATAGTGAAAGTTAGTGGGAAGAAGTGGTCCACTAAAGTTTTTAAATTATTAAAACTTTACTATTTTAGGAAAGTTTTAAAATGTAAAGAATTGGATGGAACATCCCAAAATAGAAAATGATAAAAATTGAAATGGACAGAGGGAGTAACATATTATATTATAAAATATAAATGATAGAGTTCTCAAAAATTAATGGTAAAACAGATTGATAATTATTTTTATAAAATGATAAGCCCATCCTGCATACATATACATATGTATTCACGAATTATAATTTATCACATGTTATTTGGTACAAAATTTTGGAACCTCTAGCATTACTCATTTTAAAATATTAGCGGTATGCATTTTAATTTTTTTTTAATAATTACGATTTTAATAGATTTATTAAAATTTCCTAACATTTTATAAAGATGTCAAAAGTTCATTAAGATAGTATTACAATTAATAAAAAAATTAAAATCTCTTTTAAATTCAGTTATATTTTATTTAGTTTTTTCAGTGAAATTCTTGTTATAATCAAAAAATTGATTGACGAATTTGCTTTGTTTAATTTTTTTAAAAATGAAAATTGGTAAATTTGTTTTGCTTAAATTTGGATAATAATTATCATATATCACTTTAATCGTCATATATAAAAATATAAACCATTAAAATCTGAAATGCGACATACTGTCGGTGGAATAATTACGCTGAAATTTGTCGCGGAATAATTACGATGAAATTGATTATAGATTTATTAAAAAGAAGAAAGGAAGTTAAAAGTAAAATGGGCGATGCAAGATGGCGAAATAGTGATACCGGCTGTACCGGACGAGAAAGGGCCCACCTGGGCTCCCCGTACCGGATGATGATTTCGTCGAATTAATTTTTTAATTTTTAATTTATTTTTATCCTCTACGGGACCTTAATTGTTTCTTTCTAATCACCAACTCCACTGTCAAATTATTCTATAACAAATTAGTAATCTACCCATGAAAAAAGAAAACACGAGCACTCAAGAAAATAACTAAAAAATATTATATACTCCTTCCGTTCATTTTATTTCTTTACGTTTCAGAAAGAGTGTTCAATATGCATTTTTATATATATATATATATAACATATTTTTGTAATTTTTTATTACGATTGTATGTTTTTAAATAAAAATTAGATGTTTAAATTTTTATTCAGAAAATAAAAATTCTAAAAATAACTTATGCAACTATACTTTATATGTACCTTAAAATGCGTGTCAGACACTTTCTAGGAAATGTAAAGAAACGAGGGCGACGTAGAAAGTATATATATACACACACTCTATATTTATAGTAAAATTCTATAGAGCTCACTATTGAAGTCCTCGAAGTTTATCTATATTTAGCAAATAAAATATCTTAAAAGAAGTATTATTTTGTAAATCATGTTTCATAAATATAATTATTTTAATAAAATCTTGCAAATGTCATATATTTTAGAAGTATGTCATGTAACGGGAACATGTATATTTTGCAAACTAAACATGTCTCGTATATAATAATATATTTTGCAATGTTATATTTCTAAAATGTATTTTTAATAAAGTATTAATATTTGCAGAATATCATTCAAAATATAATATATTTTAAAATATTTTTAGCTATATTTTACTTGTAGAATATATATGCACTCAAGAACTTTAGTAAAAATTGTCGACTCCATATTACGATTAAATCTCATAATTCTCATGTTTTAATATTAAAATCTTTTATACACTCAAGTTAGACTAGACCTGACAATTTTGGTATACGACACGTGAGCACGGTACGAATAGATACAAATAATTAGTGTTTGAGTGCGAAAATTTGGTACACGAACACGAAAAAACACGAATTTAATTAGTGTTGGTTTTTGTTTTCCGATATAGGTACACGATACGGAACGAAAGTACACGAAATAAATAAATAAATTTTAAAAATATATAATATTTATAATATAATTTATACATCTTATCATTTACTAAATACATCAAATATAAATAACATTTTCTATTTTTATATAACTTGGAGAAATATTATATATATATATATTATATTTGACTAGTGCATTTTTTAACGATTGATATTATTTTTCGTATATAATTCGTGTACTTCCCGTATGCTAAATGAGTAGACATGAATATATTACCTATAGGTTAGTGTTAACCAAACAATACACGAAAGTTACTTTCAACATTTTAACATGAAAATACTAAAATATACCGAACAAATATACACGTATACATACACGATTAATTGCTCAACATGAGTTAGACGAGTACATAACTAAAAGTATTAATTTTAATTGATACTCCCTATGTCCCTTTCATTCCTATACACTTTCCTTTTTTGGATGTCCCATTCATTTCTATACATTTCAAAAGTTATTAAAAATAGTAAAAAATTTATAATATAAAAATTAACCACATCCACTACTTTCTTCCACTACACTCAATTTATACATTAAATATTGATTGACCCCACCATTTTACCCACTTTTCTTACTTTTTATCATCAAATCACACTTTTTTCTTAACCTCCATGCCCAAACCAAACGTATATAATTTACCACACTTTTTCTTAACCTCCGTGCCCAAACCAAACGTATATAATTTACCGGGACGGAGGGAGTAATATAGCAGTCAACAAGTTAAAGTGAGTCCTTGTGATATGAAAGAGCAACAACCTATTAAGGCTCCTTTTCTATAATCAAATCCGACCTACCTACATACGTTAATCTACACTACTAGTAGTAGTACACGATAAAGCATAAAATTCGACCTGTAAGCCTTCCGAGGAACATCCGCTTTATTAAATTTACAAACTGATTTGCGAATCCAAGAACAAACAATGCTATTCAATTTAAATATGTTAATCACATTCTCAGATCCCGATATAGTAATACTCCAGCCATCTGATCTACCGTCAGACGGTTTGACAGGCTAGCTAGTTTGACAATCCATACATTGTAACACCGTCATTCTTATTTGTCGTACGAGTATTTTATACAAACTATAGATCAAAACTGAGCTGAGGGTGGAAAGAGGGTCGTTAATAGATCATATATCCGGTATATATATATATATATATATATATAATATGTATTTAATACGATCCGAATCCTAAATAATCTAATCCAACTTTATATATATACAAATAAATAAATATATAAATAATATTAAATAAATATATTATATATGAAATATAAAAAAACTAGTCGGATCATTTGGCAATTGGATTTGAGTTGTATTTACATGACACACAACACAAGTCATACAACACAACCGGAAACTCTTAACTCACCGTAAATATTTCAATTTCCACAAATTCCAAATTAGATCAACACAACACAACTGTAATATTTTTATTTTTAAGTTGATCAAGTGTTCCTAATTATAAGTTTCTGTAATTTATTAAAGACTTCTAATATCTATACCAATCTCCTGAGGTATTTTTATATTTCAAAATTTTGTATTCTAATTTTGTGAATTATTATTATAAGTGACTTAAAACAAATTTTCTATGAGTGAAGGCACTTTTTTTTCTAAATATAAACGGAGCGGAGTTTCAATCCTAAAAACCGTGAATCTACAAATCCGGATATGGATCATGTTCGAAAAAATTCGACTATAATCCGATCCTAATCCGGTAAAATTAAACGGATCATGATATAGATTAAGGGCGATTCGATCCAAATCTCATCCAACAGCCCTAGATCGGACAAGAGTTTGATGAAATAAACTTTTAAAAATGGTACAATTTCAAGATAAGAGCAAATTATATAAAATAGTACTTTCTCCATTTCATAAAAGACAGCGTTATATAATTTTTGAAAGTCAAACACACATAAGTTTGACAAAAACTTACACATTATTAATTTACATTTTCACAAATTTAGAAATTAAATTTATTAGGTAATCAATTGTAATTTTTAATGATATTTTTTTCATAATTTTTATATCTAATAGTAATTATTAATTATCAGTCAAAATTTGATTAATTTGACTTTTAATCTAAGGACTTATTTGTATTTTTATAAATAATAACAAAAATATTTGTTGTTCGAGGGATTCGAATATGAAAGTTTTGTAAGTGTATTATTTTAATATTTGGATAATGTTTGTTATTGGTGGGATTCGAACCTCAAAATTTATTTGCATCTTTATAAATAATAATATAAATATTTTTTGTTGGAGTGATTCTGGGAGTTTGGGTAGTGCAAATTAGAAAAGAAAATAATATAAGTTATTGTATTTTTTAAAAGAAAAGATATATAATATGAAATATTAATAATATATAAATTAGGTTAAATTGGAAAAATAAAAATTAGTAGAATCAAATAATATTAATATTTTTCGTGATATGTGTATAATGCCAAGTATATTTCAAATGTAGTAAAACTTATTGTTTAAATTTATTTTTGTTTCTCTAAACTTTTACATTATTATAAATTATGTAATTTATATCATTTTGTGCTATAGTTTTCTTTTAAACATTTAATCAGTTTAAATTTACATTAATACAAATTAATCTGACAACAAATAAAATGATGGTATAGACGTTTAGAAACTTTTCTGGTATGTTAATGTAAATTTTATAGTATAGACTTAAAATCATATATTAAAAACTTATAAAATAACATACTATATTAAAAGGCCAAACTTTTAAAATCATATATTAAAAACTTATAAAGTACAACAAAAAAAAATTACTTTCCTTGCTTAAGACTAACCCTTGGGTTTAGTCCAGCTCCATTATACCTCGGTTTTTCACTCAATATTCGGTATTTTATCGAATATTTGGTCGTTTGCTGTGTTCCTGGCTGGAATTAATCGATCGGTTGAGTTGCTTAAACGGTCATAACCTGTATGAAACCCGTCAACGCAAGTCAGCCTGTGTTATGACCTGTTGTAGTAGGTTCCTTTTTTCTTATAAAAGATTAAGAGAAGTGTTTGTTTCATCACACTTCTTCATATCTCATCATTTTCACAAGTTTTTCTATCTCTCAGCTTTCAAGCCAAGATGTCAAGTGATGGTCGTACAGCCTCTTCATCTGTGACTGAGATGTTGTCTAAGCGGGGAAAGTCTCGTCGTTTGAAAGGTAAAACTCTCCTTCCATCCTTAGCTCTAAACCGTTGTATTTGGTTGGCTAGTAATGAGTCACTCTTATCTCTCAAGAAAATCTCTAAAGAGTCCTTGGAATTCATTATCATGACCAGAATTGATAATTGAGGTAAGGATTAAAAAATTATGGACTTTGGGAATGATCCGCTGTGGAAAACCAACCCCCAAGGAGCAATAGCTTTATATATGCATACTATGTCAAAAAAATACTGGGAATTTAAGCTATAGTCATATGATATAGTATGTGCAGTTGACGGTGCCTGGGGTAGGACAAAATCGGGATCTTATGTAGGAGGAATTAGAGGTAATTTCAAGAGCGAAACACGTCCATTGATTTATGTCTTCTCAGGGCCTGTTGGAGTATATAATGCAGAAGAAGCAGAATTTGAATCCATTATCCACTCTATTAAGATTTTTTCTTAGCATTTTGGTGCCTTAAAGCTTGCTATTTGTTCAGATGCAGTCAATGCTATAGAAAATATCAGAATTGGGTTACTAACTTATCACCCACTGGGTGGTAGGATATTGGATCTAAACAAATTGATGGGCAGTAACATTCACTTGTTCTATGTTTCAAGGGAAATAAATGAGGAAGTAGACAAATTGGCTAAACAAGGTATATATAGGACCAATTTCTATTCTTACTAGGCTATTCACCCAGTCAACAAAGGCCCATTAAAGTTGCTTGGCCCGACTCTTTAAGCTGTTTCCTTGCTACTTTTCCAAGGATTCTCGGTATGGTCTCTCTGTGTAACAGCCAGTGCATCTTGCAAGATTTTATTCTTAATTATTATCCAGCACTTTCTCCCCTGGATACTGGTTTTACTCTCAGGTTTGTTAGGTTTGCCCAGTCCTCTTAGCACTTTACCTCTTCTCTTTTCCACCCTTTTTGTTAGGTCATAGACTTTCCAGGTGTTTCCTCTAAGATTTGCAAATCTTTCCAGGCTAGGCTAGTTTTTCTTTCCCGCCCTAAGGAGATTTCGTTATTCACTTCTCTTCTATTTATGCCTGGCCTTCCTAATTTAAGGTTCTAATCCTCACCTTGTGTTTCTTCTTTCTATTTCTATTTTTTTCAAGCGTCAGTTGGTGATATGGCACTGATGTGGGAGAATTCGGAGGAAGGTTATGCAAAGATAAATGTACACTTTGTAGAGGCAAATGCTCCACTCCCAAATGGCAATCTCAATGGTCTTAGTTTCGTCGTTCGAAAGGTTGCAAGAGCAAAGCTGTGCGGTGCAATTGGCCCTATAAAAGGGATGACTGAACTTCCGGCTATCACCTGGGAAGTGCAGGCTGGGGTTTTAGCTGCTCTGTCATTAGGCTTCTATAAAACTCATACAGAGATGGACAACAGGGAAGCTTATGACACGATTCGAGTTCAGGAATTTATATTCCTACCCCCGGACTTGGAAGATGCATTTAGTATTGACACACTCTTCTCAAACCACTACATTGAAGACGTTACGGCTAGACAGGTCTCGTTCATTCCAGTGGTTCGTAACTCTACTACGATCTACATGGCGACCTACGGTATGAATAATTTAAATGCCTTAGTCCAAGCTCCGGGTGTACTTGGAAATCTGCAACACTACTTGGACAGAGACATGGGAATGATTCTACTGTCTCCTAAGTTTAAATCGCTGGAAAATTATGGAGAAGGTGAAGTGATAAACCCCCCCTCCCGTGTCTCCTACCTGCGTTCTGTATGATAACTACGCGATATCAGCTTCTAATGTGGGGGTGTCCCTCTCCACAGTGGTGAGATAAGTCGTGCTAAAGATAAAGGCAAAGGTAAATGCCTTGATGACTTTGCTTTTATGCAGGGTGGGATGATTTCTCATAAGGCTCGGAATATCTTAGATGGTGGTATTTTGATACCATACTCGAAGGTGTTCTGCATGAAGGTGATCAATTTGGACAACGAAATTTTCAGAGGTATATTTGCTAGAGATTTTTTAGTCAGCGCGGTGCGTGGTAACTTGGGGGATTTGTTGGGAGCTGTCAAGAAGAGTGGCGTCGAGCAGAAGTAGGGCCCCGGTAGTAGGCTTCAAGGCAATGCTAAAGATCTCATGGATGAGGATTGAACTCGATCTGAGTTGGCTATTTATAATAGCTGTTTTTTCAACTAGTACTAGTTTCGGTAGGAGTGTAAGATTTAGTTAAGTTCCAGCGAGTAGTTTTCCTTTCTAGTGGATTTATGTACTTTCTTAGTTTGTAATATTGGGATGTACTGTGTAAGGGTATCAGATTTTACTTCTGATACCTCAGTTTCAAAAAAAAAAAAAAACTTCTTTCAAATGTATAAACAAATTCAAGGGGTATGTAGTGGTGCAAAATTATATACATATGATGTTGGTTGTGGCACATGTCAATTGTCGGAGGAGCTTCTAATCAAGGCAGTCCATCAAGCAGTAAATGATAGTGTAACAGTAATCTCAATATCGATAGGACCCGTGACTAAAATTTTACAGAAAAATACCATCCATCAGAGGATAAAATTGGATTGGCAACTTTAGAAACATATGAAGAAGGATCATTAACTTGCTCTCCTAGTGGTAATGAAGGATCCATTGAAGGATTAGCCTTGCACAGTTGGCCATGGGGAATTACTGTCGGTGCTTCTACAGACGGACAAATCGTAGTAACTGACATTGATATTGCTATTAGTGAATATATCCCCTCGGTCAAAGTTCTAGACACAATAGACTTTCAAAATGAAACATTTTTGATAATAGAGAGGTTACAAGTACTTTATAATTGGTGTAAAATTATACACAAAACATCTTATCTTTATCACCGACATTACTAATATTTTATTTCTTTATTTTTTTGCAGGGTGTTTCTTTGAATGTTCTCGAAACATAGTTTCTAAAATTGGGGTACTGTATGATTTTTCTATGGATTTAATTTATTTTGTAATAATTTGAAAAGTGCTAACTAAAAGATTTCCTTATTTTGTATATAGTGTAGATGAATACGAAGACCGGAAAGAGGAGCGAGTTCTGTTTAGTGATATGAGTGATATGTCAGCTAGGAAATGTTCTTTGTTGTATCCTCGGGAAAGTCTCCGAAATCTCATATTGACAAATTATTTCTCCATCTTTTCGATGGTTATTATCGGTAAAGAAGAAGTTCATCGCTTGCATGCTTGTCATAAAGAACTTGCGTATCTTTTTTTCTCCTCTCTTGATTTATATTCTTTTGCAACTTTTAGTTTAATGATTATCATGCTATTATATCATAGTAGGTAAATTCTACTGCTTTGTTGTTGTTTTCACAGTGAATTTTTTTTGTACGTATTTTAAAAAGTAAATACATAAAAGATGAAATATGAGATTTCATCCGGAACTTCTCATCGAGAAGTCTGTCGAGAATATATAAAAATCACATTAACGTAAGTTCCTTTTCTTTTTTCTTATTTTGGTACTAAGTTTTATTCATTTGACGTGGATTAACTATTAAATAACTTATCAAACTCATTAATTATGTAGATTTGGTTGCTCCTGGTTTTGCTGTTCATGTGTCACATCTTTTGAAAATCCCTCTCAACTTTTTGGAATTAGAATCTGCTAAAGAAGAAGGGGTATATGTGAAAGAGATGTTCGGAGACAACAGTGTAACCTCCGGAACATCATATGCTTGCCCACATGTAGCAGCATGTTGTCTAGTTTTATATTCAAGATATCCTAAATGAAGTCCGTCAGCGGTTAAATATGCTTTAATAACCATAAGTAAACCAGTGAATGCTATTGAATACATATACATAGACATATGTTATAAACTTTTTTAAAATCCAAAAATGCAGTTTCAAGCTTTACAGCAAGACATATCCCTGGAAATGAATTCACGTTTGGTGTCGGCTCAATTGATTTCAAATGTGCTCTTAAACCTGCCTAGTCTACGAAGAAAGTTATGAGCACTTTCAAGAGTATGTTTATAACGAACGTGTAATATTCGACCTTAACCTACCAAGTATTGCAGTATCTTTTTCTTATTCTCTTGGGAATTTCACAAGAAATTTTAGTCGAAAATTGAAGGCTGTGAATCTGGGTGAAGGTGAAGAGGTAGTGTACAAATCTAAAGTTGAATACTTCAACAGATCGTTGGATCCTAATGTTGAGATCAAGGTGGTACCGCCGCGTTTGAAGTTTAAGCCTGGGGAAGAGAATGATTTTGTAGTAAATGTGGAAATCAATCCTCATCATGGTCCAAGACTTTATGTATCGGCCATTTTAACATGGACTCCAAACAATGGTGGTCAATGTGTTTGTAGCCCAATCCATCTGTATCATCAAAGTAAGCTTGACCAAGCAATATGGTACAAACCCAATACTGTATGACGTGAATTGAATTACCATGTACTGTAAGAACTAAAAAGGAAAAGTGAAGTTGGGCTTCAGGGTTAATGATTAGAAACAGTACCCATATCAAATATAGCAAACAGTCCCTACATACATATCAAATTTAGACTATGCTTTTTGTTTATGTCTTTCTAGATATAGAGCTTATGAGACTTGCAACACTCAAGAGCTTGAGAGTAGCTATAAGATGCAAGAATTCCCTATCAAAGATTTCTTTAACAGGTTACCATTTCTTAAAAATGCAGGTCAATATATCTCGATAACACAGTATTAAACAGTGTAACAATCACCCTAAAAATGCTTGATAACGTCTGTAGCCAGAACTCTGCTTAGACAGGAAAGATCAGGGAGGTCCATAAAGAAAGAAAAAAGGTAGATACTTGGACACTAAAATAGTTAAAAGAGATATAAACATTAGGTATTATGATTTTCAAATACTAGCCCTGTAAATATTTTTTACAAATAAAATAAAATAAGCAAAATTGAAAACCAGTCTTCTGCCTATCAACACTTCAACTATAGGTATATTATGTTCAAAAAAATACAGATGATACTAATATCTAACAAAAATCTTACGAGCAATGCAAAACAAGAATAATGTACAGTGTATAGAGTGCTAGATAAAGTACTACAGTAGAGATGAACCTTTTTTTTAAAAAAAAAAACCAGGACCTTTGACTTACTATACATCCTTGACAACATTGCACAAACTGACCACAAAAACTTTGACTTTTAGTACATTTTGGACCTAGTCAATAACAATGAGAGAGAGAGAGATATATCTTTATTTCACTCACCGTTTATCACATTACCGTCCATTAAAAATGAGAGAGATATATCTTTATTTCACTCACCGTCTATCACATTACCGTCCATTAAAAATATGTGCTTATTTTTTTTAAAATGACCCTAGTCGTGAAGATCCCCTCTTCCACGGCTCCCTTGCTTGTCTTGTATAGTTAAACGTGACATTTACAAAAATGGTATAGATGTTCAGAACTTTGCAAAAATGATACAGGAGCCTGGTTGAAGTGGCGTTCTTGCACTAGAGGCCCGGTTGATATGGGGTACTGGTGCATTAATATTTTTTTTTTAACTTTCCTCCTTCCTTTCCCACCCATCTTGCCTTAGTTGTAGGATCAATTTTTACGCTTAACATCTATTTAGGTCCTATCTTTAGGATCGTACCAAAAATTTAAAATTTAAATTTTTTATGTTTTTTCTTTTAATCCAGAAGTGTGGTAAATTAATTTGGAGTTGGTATTTTTGGTATATATAAATAAATTATATAAGTATGGTTTTGAGTAGGCCAAAAATGGTTCGTAATTAGTCAAATATGCATAACTTTGGCGAAGAGCCATTTTCATGGATTTCAAAAAACTAGTTTTATATAAGTTTTTTGAATTTTTTTGCTCTATATGGTACTATTTTTATAGTACTTTGAGTGGACAAAATAAATTAAAAAAATTTAAATAATCCAAATTAGATTTTTAACCCCCCGAAAATGGTACCATAATTAGTCAAATGTGTTGAATGTAATTTAAGGTGCCTTGTTTAGGATTCAAAAAAAAAATTGAAAAACTAATATTTGTATGTAATATATATTTTTAACTCATAAGTGTGGTAAATAAAATTGGAGAGGGTAATTTTTATGTATTTAATAATTTTTTAATATACGGTTTTAAGTAGTATAAAAATGGTATCCGTTTAATAGTCTCAAAATTTGAATATTTGTTTTCACGGATTTTGAAAAACATATTTGAAAGGCATATGACATAGCCTATTTGTTTGGTTCGAGGATTTAACTCAACTCAAATAAGAATGTAATAAGTAAATAGCAGTTCTACAGTCACATGGATCTCAGAAAGTGTTATCCGTCAAAGAAAGGAAGAACAATGTCTATCTACAGACTTGTAAACAATTTTACTAGAAGAAGCTCATTAAGTTGATCAAGCCTCAGTGATTTAATTCAAGAAAGTAAAATTATTCAAGTGACAGAGATCTCGTCAGTGACAGTCAAAGTACAGTCTACAGATCAAGGAAACAGGGA
>PHNY01001526.1:9436-24910 GCA_003724115.2 Anethum foeniculum
GAGTATTTCTGTGTGTAAATTTATATATAGATGTAAAATGTCTTAATTTACTTGCCTCTTATTAACACTTGACATTTACTAAAACTTGACAGAATTTCATGCCACTTGTGTTGATGCGTGGCTCACCTCATGGAGAACATTTTGCCCCGTCTGCAAACGTGATGCAAGAACAAGTACAGGTGAACCACCTGCATCAGAACGCACACCATTGCTTTCATCTGCCTCCTCTTCTATATTGTCATCATTCAGATCATCGCTAGCATCATCACCAGCCATGCAGATAGGGTCCTCAAGGTCTAACCGGTTCACATCTATTTCTCGTATGGAGTCTTATGGCAGTTCTTACTATCAACAGTCTCTTCCATCTTATCGCCAGTCCCCACAATTAAGTGCGGGCCGAAGTTCATTAGACCTTAGAAATGCAACTTCACATAGATCTATTCCTGCTCACTTGGCTTCCTCAAACTCACTTGGTTACCCATCTTTATCACCTCTTAATTCCAGATACATGTCTCCATATATTCCTAGTCCTGGAAATGCATCAAGTTATCTAGGGTCATCTAGTCAGCATCCACACCCTTTGCATATAAGCGAGTCAGCTCCGAGTTTTTCTCCATATGCTTCAGCTCAATCTCTCCCAGGATGCTGATCCAAATAATATTCTCTGCGTGATCTATTACATAATATAAACCGCTCGAGTTTATACATGTTCTTTAGTAAATATTGATTGAATCCCTCCAAATCATGCGAGCGGACCATACTGTTAATGTGACTTCACTTGGTGACTTCAATTACCTAATGAGACTCCACTTGGTGATATCAATTACCTGGGTATGAAAACATGGAGGCTATATACTGTGCCAGAATGTATATTGTAGCATAAGGTTTGTTTTGTTTTCTTTAAAGTTTAATCTGAGGCGTCTTTGCAGTCTTCACATTAATATGGCATGTATATTGAGTTTTTGTTGCTTAATGCTAATGTTTCTTTGGTTGTATCGGCATAAAGTGTAGTCCTCGTAAGTTAATACCAGTCAGTGACATACTTACTGTAAGCTGTGTCGAACTTGGAAAATCCGGTGGAAAAGAAAGCTAGGGAAAAGGAACATATATTTCCTTGATGTAAATGATGAGAGATTCAAGTTTAAGTGATTTTGTTTTATTCTTTGGTGAAGCAATTTTAACTGTGTCTTAGCTAAGGTCCAAGGCCTGTTACTAGCTGCACTACTGTATATACGTCTGTAGAATTAAAGAGGAAGTGGTTACAGTGATGTCTTCTTGTTTCATGTAACTGCAGCTTTTTGTCCATGATATTATCTCCATTGTAAGGGTTAGTTGAATGTCATATTTTGATAAATATATAATTGGAATCCTATTGCAGAAACGGTCTTTGCTTCATTTTAGTTTTAGCAGAAACGGTCTTTATTATAGTTAAACTGACATTGGATATAGCCTGCATATGATTTTATCATATATATTTGTTGCTCAATCTTTAGATCAATTTGTAGCAATACAGAAGCCATTTTGGGAAGGGGCACATAATGAAACATTTGATTTGAATAAGAAGAAATCTGTAAACAACAGTACCCAACAAGTAAATCACTGAACATCAAATTACGTGTTTATGGCCTAAAGAAGCACTTGATACAATTATTTCACAATAAAATCAACCATGTGGCCATCTTTGATAATAAGGAAATCGATTTTATTTACTGCTTTGTCTCTTTTTGACTCTCTTTCCATGCTGTGTAACCTCCTCCCATCCTTGTCACTTGCTGATAGCCCTGCACCATACATAAGAAAACATTTGTATCCATTTACGAAAGTAATATTCAAGAAATCTCTCTAGATATAATTTTTTTTTTTTTTTTGTGCCCTTCACTATTCAGGACTCAATGGTTGTGTTGTCTGTGGTAGCATCCGGTCTACCTTTTATGTTGTTCAGAAGTTAAATTTGACAGAAACACACATATTTCTCTATTAAGGGGATGTATTCAATTTGAATTTTGGAGGATTGATAATAATTTATGGATTTTAAATGATTGTTGCGGATTTTAATTCTACGCACATATTGACGGAGTTGATTTAAAGTCTCATAGAGTCTTGCTGATTTAGGTAGGTAGAGATTTTGACAAATCCTCTAAAATCTTATAGATTTTGATAAGATTTCAAAAAATATAATATACATTACGAAATCCATCAAAATCTACCATTTTATCAAATAAAAAAAAGTCTTTGAATGCAACCAGATTTTAATGAATTGTTTAAAATCTAAATTGAATACCATCAGATTTTAATGTACTTTTTCAAATCTAAATTGAATACTTATAGATTTTAAAAGACTTTTTTCAGTTTTATTAAATACCACCAAATTTTGATGGATCGTTTAGAATCCAAAACGAATACAAAAGGATTTTAAAAATCCAAAAAAATCCTCTAAAATCCTAATTGAAATCACCTCCTGAGTCTCGAAGTTTTCACCTCATGTTACCAAGAATAGGAAAGGATCAAGATCTAACTTGATCAAACTTGGAAAGTAAATTATAGACTGTGACTTACATCGTTAAGAAGGTCGACGCAGGCTTTCATTGCCCTACCTCCAATGTTGCAACCCTAGATGGTAGACATTCATAGAGTGGTGGTTAGAGATTTGATTCGAAGTTGTAAAAGGGATTTAATTTGTATAAACTGAATGTATCATATAATTGCAGCGGAACTGAAAATTAAGGAGCGAGGTTATTGAAAAAGACTTACTACAACTAGGTGGTCTTCTTTCTTGAAAACAGAAGAAACTTGTGCTAAAAAATCAGGATTATTTACCCTCCCTGCTAAATCATCACAACACATAATAGAGCATGATGAAGCTTTCAGAATGTGTAATGAATTAGCACACACAAAACAATATGATCATGAAGGATTTCTACCTTCTTGTGTCATGAACATGTAAGGGACATTCACTGCATTATCAACGTGACCATTCTTATAGTCCTCGCTAGTCCTGAGTTTTTAAGCCAAAAAAAAAACCCCGAAGGATCTCTATTAAGTTTTGATACAAAAGAACTGATTGACATCACTATCTAAGTAAGATGAGGATTCAAATTAACACAGGCATCATGCATATGGAAGGAAAATCTGAGTGGTTTTGCGGTCTTAAATTTTGAATAACAGTATTTGGTTAAAAAAAAAATTAAATTTTACCTGACATCTAAATAATGGCTACCGGAGGCAAGGAGATCTTTAGCAACATGTACATCTACGGTCACAACATCTTCAGGCCTACAAACAGAAAAATGGAAATGATGAGGAATAAGATGGTCCAATATTTGTTTATCCACGCGGAAGAGCATGTAAGTCTGAAAGATGAACTTGCACTTACTTCTTGATGGCTGCCATTGGTGTGTTTGATGTTAGCAAGGTACCATGATTTATGTTATCTGTAATTCACTTGCTTTGTTTTTGAGCGTTGACAAAATCTAACAATAATTTTATCGCAATTATTTTGTTGATTTAATTTATGTTTTAGTATATTTATTTATGTATCAGTTCGTTACATGCGAAGGGTGGACATGGATTTATCTCCATTGTTTAATTGGAGATGAAAGGAACTGAAGCTTACATCTTCTCAGATTCCTTATCTCTTTACAAAGACTAATAATAATATAATACAATATGTTAACAAAGACATTTGAGTTCCTAAGGAAGAGAAGTATGATAATAATGCAAGTTAAATAGTTAATAAACCATTGACTTGTGGCAAACCAGTTATCCTTCTACTTTTTGGCGCAAAGAGGTGATTCAAGTCTCAACTTTTAGGCATCCGAAGGACGGTGGGGTGGCGTGGTAGGGGGAATGGGAAGCCTCCCTCGTAAGATCTTGATCTCCCTTGTAAATATATCTTATATAAAGGGTCCCGGTCCCTGACAAACGTATGTTACAGCATATGTGGTATTGTTGAACAATCGTTTTGATAATGTAAAAACAGGGGTCACTTACGGTTAAAAATCATACTCCGCTGTAAAATATGTTGTAACAATAGTATTTGTGGACTTGAACCCTTATTTAAATATATATTTATATATACTGCCCCAAAAAATTTGTTTGGTTTCAACATTATGTAGTTAAATCCACATAAGAGGGAAATTGGGTACAAGTAGCACGATTTACCATCCAAATGTCTCTATACTGGCATTACTAATTTACCTTGACAGTTTTTTAATTTGGCTAAAAAACACTCAAGTGCTCAAACACCATCAATCTTTATTTCATTTTATCTCAAATAATTATCTCACTATCTGGGTAACTATTGCTATATAGTCCCATGACTTGGTTTCTACACAAGAAAATGTCTGCAAAACGCATTTAAAAAATCTCTGCTTCAGAACCGTACATGAGATTGACATTTACCCCAGGCCTTTTTTGGCCTTTCATCTAAGCTGCACATGGAAGGCCCCAAGTCAATCTCAGGAACTCAATCCCCCTCTACTTGTCATACTTATCATATGATGGTATTGCTAGTTACTTCATCATTGGCCCCAAACTCTTGTTCAAATGCAGGATGCGGACACTTGCATTTTCAGAATGAACTGAAATTGGAGATCTTCCTGAATTGAAATAAAATGTCAACAATAATCATAAGTACTACACGGTGTTTCTAAAACAACTGGTGCTTCATATTCACACAGTTTATAGCTGGCTAACATAACAAAATGTGAACAACTTACAGTTCTCAGGATACTAAATGATTTAGTGTATGTAATCTTAAGCGCCTGCTTTAACTATGTAGCTTAATCAGATCAAAGAGTACACATCTAACAGAACTTTTTGTTAATTTTCCTTGTCCACAGCCACTGCAGATGAATGTAGTTCAGTGCTTTGGACCATGTTGACCTTCTCTCTAGTACCCGCCCTCAGAGGTCTTATATAATCCAGCAAATCAGTATGTTGAAAATGAAAATTAGTCATCTAGTTAGATTTTTAAAAAGAAAAGAGCGCAGTCTGTTAACTACGCCTAGATACTGCTCCTGATCTGGCCTTGAAATGAAGCCGCTATTTAAGCAAAAGTGAGGAAGCTGGTATTTAAGCATAAGCAGCTCATATAATTTGCACGAGTTTAAATAATGGTGATACAATTCTCCATCTCGGGCATTTCAGCATTTGTATATTCTACCAAGCTGCGAAAATGTGGTAACAGGCATTTTCAACAAGTAATTTGTGCAGACAGTTGTGACTTTAAGTTTGTGCAAACATGCCTTTTACTTGTGCATGTTATAATGTAATCAATGTAATGTAAGGCTGAATAAAAGGCATGTAAGTTGATGTTCAGGCGTGTTAGATGAAGGATCACGCCATCAAAGTCATAACCAACTTGATGCTACATGCTAGGCGTGTGATGTGAGGTACTGGGTACACGCCATGAAAGGCAATTTGATGTATAGCTCATATGTAGTCAACAGTGCTCTAAACTATATATTTAAATCTAAATTTATTTTAATAAAATGTATGTAGCAATTCATTTATCAATCTTTTGAACTCTCTTCTTTAACAAAATAATGAAAACTCAAACAAGGGACGATTAGAACTCCAAACCACATTTTGTTAGGACGGTGTTCTGTAAAAATCATTACCTCGTCTGAGTATTCGTTTTACTCGTTTTTGACTATTCAGATCCGACATCCAAATAATAGGGGTCCAAAAATGATATTACGAAGAATTGGTCAAGTTTGATTTTCTCAATTTTTTATTATTTTATTTTAAAACTGTCTTGAAAAAAGATAAAATATGAAATTATATATGTATCGACTTTTAAAAAAAAAAAATATTAACATTTATTACAAATAATATGTTATTAATTATTAAAAAATATTTATTTTGTCAAAAATTATCAATCAGATAATGAATATTTGAACTCTATTATCATTATTGTGTTATTAAACTATTAGTATTAACAGATAATCATAATTATCTATTAGTATATAACTATTTGTTTTATAACAATAAATATTTTACTATTGAGTTTCAAATTTTAATATATGTAGACTAAAACTTAAATGAAATGCATTTAATATAGGAGAGAGAAAAGTTTTTAAAATGTATTCACTCATTTTTTCCAAACAAAATCTGATCTTTACCGCATCGGTTCTGAGATAGATTCATGTCAAACTAAAGAAAATTGTATGTCCAGTTTGGCAATTAGGTGTTAGCTGTTAGATATAGCCGAAAATTGAATTAGCTGTTTTGACTAGCTAATTGTGTATGCTGTTTTAACTACAGTCAGCTGTTTTAACTAGATGATTGAATTTAGCTGTTTTGGACAAAACTGACAAATAGCTCTTTAAATTAGTTTTTTATATACATTAGTTGAAAAAACTTCTCAAAATAGTTTTTTCAGAATTAGTTTTTAGCACCACACAGCTATTTTAAAAAATTAACTACGAAACACTAATATTAGAGATTTTATTTAGTGAAATCTCTAACTTAATTCAAAGAGCTATTTTTTACACCAAAAACCTGACCGTACTTTTTCTTTACAAATTAAATAATCTTTCATTGTCGTTCTCTTATGAATCGTATTTCTATCTATATTCCTTTTCTACTACTCCATCCATTTCAATTCTTATCATTTTCTATTCTGGTATGTCCCATCCAATTCTTTACATTTCAAAACTTTCATAAAATAGTAAAATTTTAATAATTTAAAAATTTTAATGAACCCACTTCTTCCCACTAACTTTCACTACTTTTTTAATCAATTACTTATTTATTAATAGGTCATACTACTACTTTATCCACTTTTTCTTACACTTTCTAATACTTTACTCTTATTTCTTGGTCTCCGTGTCCAATCCAAATGATAAGAAATTACTTGGACATAGGAGTAAAAATAAAAAATAGTCAAATGCCTAACATACTTATTTTATTTTACTATTTTATTATGACTTCCGGCAAATGCCAAAATATGCAAAAACCCAAGGATCATCATATTAGAAATTAAGAAAGAAAATAAAATAAAAAAAATAAAGACCCTTGACAATTTGACACAAACACTTCACTTGACCAACAATAACTATGTCTCCGGCCATCTCCAAATCACATTCAAATCTTGCCGGCGGCATCAAATGATCTCCCTCTGATCTGACCACTCAAAGGTAATTGCTTTCTCACTCTTCCCCAGATAGAGAAGGTAATTCCCTTTCTAACTATGCAATTTAAATTAAAATCCATCAATTCTTTAGCAATCACAATGATGTTACTTTTTGCACTTATAATTCTCTTCTTTTCTGGTTTTCTTGATCTCCCAGTTGCACATTCTTCTATTCCATCTGCTTATAATAAATCTTTATTGCTCCCCAAATCTACTTCTGCTCCTGACCCTTTTAAAGACTTGTTTGGTGCTTTTAGAAAGTGGGATTCTCAAGTGGGCTGTAAGAATTTTAGGCTTAAAAATCAAGAATTGATTAATGGGTCAGTTTTGGTGTCTTCTTTGCAACAAGATGTGTTTGGTGAATTGAAGTGTGGTGTGTTGAAATTGAATCATGTGGGTGTTTTGGTAAAAGGGTGGACTTGGTTGCCTGATAATTTAGATAATTTGTATTCGTGTCGATGCGGGTTGAGTTGTTTGTGGACCAAGTCTGGTGTTCTTGTTGATAAGCCTGATGCTGTGTTGTTTGAAACTACCACGCCGCCGCTTTTGGTATGTATGATCTTACTGTTGTATTTGTCTTTTGTTGATTTTTTTTTTTTTTTTGAGACTGCGTGCTTGTTGTAATGTTTTAATTTAGTGCCTGATCTTGCCTTTTATTTGCTGTTCTTATGCTTTCGTTCTGTTATTAAAGTCGGGGTCTTTACGGAACGACATATCTACTTGTAGGAGTAGAGGTAGAGTTTGTGTACATTCTACCTTCATGGATTCTCTGTAATCTTCTTTTTTTTGTTCGTTGCTGGGAAAAAAGAATAGGATTTGTGTGCATTAACCAGTGAGATATAGTAACTTTCTTTTGTTTGGATTTTACTAGCTCAATTTGAAATGTGCTTATAAAAGTCTAACTGTTTATATTGTCAGTTGAAGAATGTATATACTACGTGACTGTTATCAGTTTGTATGAAAGAGGCAATTCTCTAGATAGGAACTTACACAGGGGGTTTTCTATGTTTAAGTTGTAAAGGGTCTAAAATGCCAATGCAGCTGATCTGAGCATATCTTTTGGCAGCTAGCAGGTTTGTCTGTTGGTAATCTATACTCTTCATTAATAAGGGAGACACCCTTTCGGTGGAACACAATAGACCAAAAGTACCAAATTTTGGTTATCACTATATAATTTAATTAATTAATTTCACTCCAAACTCGGGTTCGATTCCCTGCAACGACATAATTATACAAGATTTATTTATTTTATTTTACTTCTTTAGTTTCATCCCGAGTTTGATTCCCTATAATTATATAATTATATTTTACTTCTTTGGTTTAGACCCGACTTTAATTTTCTATAACTACATGATTAAATAATATTTATTTACATCCTTATTTCAAATTCAATTCTCTACAGTTACATTATTCTAATATTGATATTTTACTATCGGCCCGTGCAAACCGGGTTAGTATTTCTAAATACTAGATTTGGTTTTTCGCTAGTTGGTTGTCACCATATTTTGGATGTGTACTCTTGCGAGTTGCCACACATCTGACTACCAAATAAATTAACTCTTCTTTACCTTTTTTAGGTATATGTAATAAACTATCTTAGAAATTAAAATAGTTCCAATGTGCACTTTCGTTAGGCTATATATGTTCCACCTTAAGTATGTGAAAGATGGATTAATGACACAACATTAATAGCGCCAGGACCATTTAACTTATTCACTTTTCAGTTGTTTAGAATTTGAAGCAGATAAAGGAAATAGTATTCTTTTACAATTAGATGACCAATCTCATGTTATTCTATCCAAACGGATGCCTCTAAGTGTGAAGGCTCTTTCTTCAAGGGGTTGCAGTAATGCAATGTGCCAATTGCAAAGCATAGTTGTTAGGGGGATGAGGTGAAAAAAATGCTGCTCAGGCACTTGGATGCACAGATAACCGAAAGGTGATAAGCAACTTCTCCGACCTCAGTGGCATGCCGTCTTGAGTCTCTTGATGCCTAGGAAATCCTTTGGCTAGATAAATATCATGAAAATTCCCCTTAAACGTGAGTGGGACTTTGCAACAAGAGGAGGCTGCATTTGTGGGTTGTGTATCATGCTGTAACACGAAGTTTGGGTGCATACCATACCTTTTCTGCACTTTCTTCTTTTATTAACTTGCTTGTTGTAAGATATCCTCATTACTAGACAACCAACCAGATAAACTAGTAATAATATATAGTATTATTATATATTCATGATAAAGATTAATATTAGCAAATATTTTTATTAACAATAAATTTTCGTGAAGGGCTTACCACTTACCAGTATTCACTTGTCCAGTCATAGTACATTTGTTGAAACAAATGTAGCAAAGGTGTACGTGAATCCTTACAATATAACTCATTTTCTTAGCTTCCTATATAAGCTACAGAATAAATATAAATTAACAACTATGGAGACACCAAAGCTGAATTAACCCACTTAAGCAATGTCAAATCGCTTGTTCTGCACTCCTCGAATGTTGAGTACAGGGCTTAGCAATTTTTAGAATAATAGTGGGTGTAACACTGATCTGGAAGAGACATGGTCTGTTGAATGTGGTTCATAAAGAAAATGGTTTACTCATAATATTGATTCAATTACTGGTAAACTGCTAGTACATCTACATTTTTCTAATACTTTAAAGTGTAGTTTAACATTGATCGAACTTTTTTGATGCTGTAAATAGATGAGATCTATGTAGGCTCTCTTCACCTTGGTCGCTTCCTGTTCTAAGATGCCCTCCAAGTTCACAACTGTTAATGGTTTTTATGAGTTTTTTCATCTATATATCAGTTTTATCGTATCAATTATATTAACTGTAAAATGTCATGAGTAGAACGTGTGTTGTATCGTCCTTATCTAGGGAAACACAATTGCACCGGTTAACTACTAAGCCTTTATCTCTAATTTTGTTACGGCCTTTTGGTTTGCCTTTCAAGTTCAAGTTACAGATATTGTACTACAGTCTGCTGAAACGAAATATTGTTGGCCGCAACTGCATACCATCGAAACTTATTTATCTCACATTTACTAAATCTGTTACCTACAAGTACTTATATTTATCTCTTTAATGTGCATTAGAGAAAAACTGGAGATCCACTACGTGTATACATGGATCTTGAAGCTGGAAGAAAACGGTCAGGTGCAGAGGACATTTTTATCAGCTATCATGCCAAAGATGATGTTCAGGCAACTTATGCTGGTGGCCTTTTTCATAACAACAGAAATTATCAGTTGTCTTCTTCCAAGAACGATGTATGTTTGAACTGACCCATTTATATCTCTGTGTCTACTACATAGTACATACACATTTCTTTTCTTTTATGTTTCTCATTTTTTGTGACTACAAAATTACAAACTGATGCATTAACAGGGAGTTGAAAGTTTAGATTTCTCACAAGAGCCACCAAGTATCTTTTTTATAAATACAAGTTTACAGTTTTAGGGAAGTCTGGGTAAAAGGAAGTTATAGACAGGGCCCAAATTTTGGAAAATAACTATTGAGAAAATGTATTTAAAACTATTGCAAGAAGGTGTGTGTAAACTGATCTTTTCTTAATTTTTAAAAACATCCAGGATGTTCTCATCTATTGGTCTTCATCACGTTGTCTTCCTAAAAGAAACCAGCTTGCGAAAAGTTTACTCAGGTTGCTGCCTCATCATTCATTTGGCAAGTGCCTTAACAATGTTGGCGGACGAGACATGGCACTCTCTCTCTATCCTGAATGTGCAAAGGACCCCAACGCACCCCCTATATGGTGGGATCATTTACATTGTGCCATGTCTCACTACAAGTTTGTCCTTTCGATTGAAAACACAGAAACAGAGAGTTATGTAACAGAAAAATTGTTTTATGCATTAGACTCTGGAGCAGTTCCAATATATTTTGGAGCGCCGAATGTTTGGGACTTTGTACCTCCTCATTCCATAATAGATGGGAGTAAATTTGGATCCATGGAAGAACTAGCTACATATGTAAAAGCTCTTGCAAATGATCCAGTCGCATATGCAGAATATCATGCATGGAGAAGGTGTGGTGTTCTGGGTAATTACCAGAAGACTCGTGCAGCTAGCTTAGATACGTTACCATGTAGGTTGTGTGAAGCTGTTAGTAAAAGGGGAGGGAGCAATGCAAAACCATAATGAGTACATCTCGGACCGTGGATTTAAGTTCACTTCCTATCATTGCCGGTGCTCCGTTTCTGGATAACTTTTTTGTAGCTGCTGATATTGGTGAAGTTTTCCCTCTCACTTTTCCTCTGCTTCTCATCCTGTTTCCATTTTCTTTAAATATATTAGCTGTTGTAAGTGTGTATATGAGACTGTCACATGTAGAAAGTTAAAATCAAACAGGTCAGGCTAGATATTTTTTACATCCAACTTAAACATTATTAGCAGAAATCTCACACTCTGATTTTTTAAGCCCCTTGGATCATTTAACACAGCTTATGTGGACTTCCTGATGCTTGAATGCAATGAAGCACATGCTCCTTGTTGGTATCTTCTTCAAGTTCCTTTCAATAGATAAAAATCTAATTGGCTTGTTTACGATAACAGAAGTCTGATTTCATATTGGCGGGAATATTATATAATTTTAATTGAAAAAGGGAAGTGAAAAAATAGTGTATTGGGTCGATGTTAATAAATTGAAGTAGTCGTGCCTCTTAACCGAGCTGAATTTAGGTTGTTAGTCACTTAAGTGATTATTATTGAGTTAATTAACAACAATAGTTTGCACCTTTACTTCCTTGCAGAGTGTGATCGTAGCTCCAGATTTGATATTTGCTCATTTAATTAAGCGATGTTCAGATAGCAGTCTCCTGCATAGTTGCAACAGTTAAAGATAGAAGCTGATTTGTGTACCTGATAAATCTTATTGTGCAGGGAAGAATTAGGATCTTAGTTTAAGTAGAAAGCAGATAAAAACAAGTCAGACTTTCAAAGAAAATGGTGAACCTCAATCACCAAACATTTTTTTAATCTCTTCTCTTCAGCACTTTCTGTTATTGTGCTCGATCTGCATATATGTTGTTAATTTAATTAGAGAGAAAGAGATAGTATGCATGTATGAGATGAGTTTCAGATGAGTTTGTTTTACATGATAAGTAATTTATAGTCAAAAATTATTTATAAATATATTATATAACCATTTATGTAAGAGGTAAAAATGACTTATTGTTATAAAGTGATTGTCATTTTTGTCAATGACATACATGATGGCTAGATATAGCAGTAGAAGTTTTTACCATGTAATTAATTTGCTTGTCTCCTGCATTAACTTTACACTGCCTATAAATAGCTTGCCCTACTGAATGAAAAATTTGGACCGAGCATTTCTACTTCTCTGCTCAATCTTCCTTATCCTCTTGCTCTCTTTCTATTAAATTGTAGTTCCTTTTTAGTGTTATCAAAGTCCGTATATTACAACACGTTATCAGCACGAAGCTCTGCCGAAACTGAGCACGAAGCTCTGCCGAAACTGAGAAGGTATAATTTTATTTAAATATACATATATATAAGTAGACGTGGTTACACCCTTTACTAATAATTTAAATACATATGACTGGAGCACCGCCTACTAAATTATTTTACGAGTACCATTTAATTTTGGGTAATATCGAAGTATAGTGGGAACCTTTATTTATAAACTGGATACTTGTCTGATAATAACTTGTATGCCCAAACTAACTTATGCAGGATTTTCCACTTAAAATTATTATTGGTCGGAGATAACCTGTATACGCAGACGTCCATATGGCGGGTGAAAATTCATTCGTCATTCTATATATAGATCTGTTTATAATATCAATGATAATAATGATAAACACATTTATTATTGCGTACTTGTTAACGCACCCGATTAATTAGAATTTATATTTACATTGATAATTTAAGTCTAATATTTTGTGTGTTAAATTCAGATTTAGTATGACAAATCTTGCAAACTTATCGTTCGTTGCATTGGACATTTCTGGGGATAATTATTTATCATGGGTACAAGATGTAAAATTGTACCCGGGTTCAAAGAAATTAAGCGATACAATAAAGGCAGCAAAAACATCCACGACTGAAGTAAAATTTACCTATATAATTTTTCTCCGACACCACATGCATGAAGATTTAAAATCTGAGTACCTAGAAGTCGAGGATCCTTATATTTTATGGGATAATCTAAAAGATAGGTTCGATCATCAGAAACTAGATTATCTTACTGCAGCTGAAAATGATTAGGCTAATCTAAGACTTCAAGATTTTAAGAGTGTCCGAGCATATAGCTCTCCTTTATTCAAAATAAGTTTTAGGCTCATTATGTGCGGTGAGAAAGTTACTGAGAAAAGAAAAATCGATAAAACACTATCAACTTTTCACCCCAATAATATCAACTTAGCAGAGATGTATAGGGATCGCAAATTTACCAAGTTCGGAGATCTTCTATCAACCCTCCTTGTTGCTGAACAAAATCATGAATTGGTGATTAAGAATCATCAGTCCCGTCCAACAGGATCTACCCCATTACTTGAAGTAAATAACATGTCATTCTAGCAGAATATACATGGAAAAGGGCATAGAGGTGGACGGGGACAAGGTCGATACCGTGGACGAGGTCGAGGTCACGAAAATTTTCGTCCTTATAACAGCTCTAGCCACCGGAAGTGGCAATCTGAGACACATAGCAAAAGAAAGGCACCACGAGGAGGGAAAAATGAAAATACTTGCTATAGGTGCGGAATGGATGGACAATGGACACGTAATTGTCATACCGCAAAATATCTTGTTGATCTATACCAATCATCTAAAAAATTAAAGGAGAAAATGGTGGAAACGAATTTCGCCAACAACATAAATGATTCCTCGATAATCACAACTGGAGGAATGAGCATTAATGGTCCGAATGAACCTAACGAAACTCCCATGTGGGAGGCTGAAGATTAGTTTCATATAATTACTATAATAGTGTGTATTTTGTGCTTTATTTTGTTTGAACTATGTAGTGTGTTATATTCCTATCAAATAAATTATGTTTCTTAATTATATACAGAATGGATTCCGAAGATATATGCATTGCTGATTGTGGTACAACTCATACGATTCTACAGAACCGAAAATATTTTACCCATATAACCAAAACCAAAGCTCAAGTTGGAACGATTTCTGGTGTATCTAATATAATCGAAGGTTTTGGAAAAGCTAGTTTTATCTTACCTAACGATACACACATACATATTTCAAATGCATTATTTTCTAGTAAGTCCACTAGAAATCTTCTTAGTTTTAAAGATATCTGGCTTAATGGTTTTCATATTGAAACCACTTCTGAGGATGGTAAAGAATATCTTCTTATCACATCTGCTAATTGTAGTAACAAGAAAATCTTAGAAAAGTTTCAGTCACTTTCCTCGGGATTATATATGATGAAAATTAGAGCCATTGAGTCACACAATGTCATTGCTTCCAAACTCATAGATCCAAAATCATATACACTTTGGCATGAAAGATTAGGTCACCCTAGTGTTTCTATGATGCGTCGTATTATAGAAAATTTTACTGGACATCCTCTTAAAGATCTTAAAGTCATTTCAAGAAATGACCTCCCATGTTCAGCATGTTCTTTGGGAAAGCTGATCACTCGACCATCTCCTACTAAAATTCAGCTTGAAAGCCTAAGTTTTCTAGAAAGAATTCAAGGTGACATATGTGGACCTATCCACCTATCATGTGGTCCATTTAGATACTTTATGATATTAATCGATGCCTCAACTAGATGGTCTCATGTCTGTCTTCTCTCAACTCGTAATGATGCTTTTGCAAAATTACTTGCCCAAATAATCAAATTGCGAGCTCAATTCCCAGATCATTGCATTAAGTCGATTCGTTTAGATAATGCCGTCGAATTCACATCTGCAACTTTTGTCGATTATTGCATGTCTGTAGGAATCTCAGTTGAACACCCAGTTCCTCATGTACATACACAAAATGGGTTAGCCGAGTCCTTTATCAAAAGACTTCAANTTGTTGAAAGCAAAATTACCTACATCTATTTGGGGTCATGCAATACTTCACGCTGCTAATATTATTAGGATCAGACCAACTGCCTATAACCAACACTCTCCACTACAACTTGTACTTGGTCAGATTCCTAATATTTCTCACTTCAAAATTTTCGGAAGTGCTCTATGTACCAATTGCTCCACCGTAAAGATCGAAGATGGGAGCTCAAAGAAGAATAGGTATCTACGTTGGTTTTGATTCGGCATCTATAATTAGATATCTTGAACCACTAACTGGAGACTTATTTACTGCAAGATATGCAGATTG
>PHNY01001628.1:10061-26608 GCA_003724115.2 Anethum foeniculum
ACGCTGTTCTCTTGGAGGCAATTTCTAAAGGCCATGTTCTTTCTTTCTACCAGGAGAACAGGGCCTGGTTTGGCTTGGTTACTAGAAAAACTAGGAGGCTTTTGTGCTACCTTCTCAAGTGATCAGGACGACAATAGCACTCCTATCACTCGTGCCACTCAAACTCCATGCACTTAAGAAGGCTCTCTTTAAATATGTTATCAAATTTGTAATTCATCGTACATTGTTAATCATACGTCGATCGATTATATAGTATGATTTTATGTGGTTGTTTTTGAGTTTGAATATGTATGGGAGGAGTTGTTGAAGGAGATGAGAATATCATGGACATGTAGTTTAATGTTTTCATTATGTTAAAATTAGGATTGTTGTTTGCACGGAGCAAATATTTAAGTATAATTAACAATTACATTTTCTTGTTCTGTAATATATTTATGTATTGTAGTGTTATATTAATAAAATATACTGTTGCACAATTAGAACAAAGTAGTGTTACAATACATAAAATAGAGTGTTACATTAGTTTATATGTGGGACCCACTTTTGCAAAATTATCCCAACCTAATGTAACATTCACAAGCTGTTACAATTGGCCATTACATTGTTACATTAGGGTTCTATTGTAATACTTTTCTCCCTGTTACAATAGACAGCCAAAGTGTTACATTACACCCCCTGATGTAATGCTCGCAAGTGTAACGCCCCCTAGTGTTACATTAGGTCTATTTTAATGTTTTTCTGGCCTATTGTAACAGTAAATTGGCATTACATCAGGCCACTTATGGCGTAGTGGTTGTTAGAGGGAAATCTTCACAAATTGTATTTAAATGCTTCTTTTAGTGAATCCTTAAATAAATGAAAGTGTATGATGGAGTTATAACTGATTGTAATAAGTGAAAAAGAAGTTAAAAGAATTCCTCAAAATTGTGGCATGAATGTGATCACATATGTAAAAGTAGAATGAAAAGACTTGTTAATGCGGGAATTCTTTGTCCTTTAAATTTCTCAGATTTTGACACATGTATTATATGTACTAAAGGATAATTTAAAAAAAAAATAAACAAACGAGGTGCAACTTGAAGTAGTACATGCTTGAAGATAATCTACATTGACATTAGTGGACCTTGTATTTCCGATATAGGTGATCATAAGTACTTTTTTTCACTTTTATTGATGACTACCCACGTTATTGCCACATTAACCTTTTGCGTGAAAAATCTAAAGCACTTAACATGTTCAAAATTTATAAAGTAGAAGTTGAAAAATAACTTAGTTCATATATTAAGGTTTTTAGATATGATAGAGGAGAGTATTATGAAAAATTCTCTAAATCTAGTCAGAATCAAGATTCTTTTGCCTAATTTTTGCGAGAACATGGTATCATTTCATAGTACACAATGCCATGTACAACCCAACAGAATGGTGTTGCTAAGAAACGAAATCGAACTTTTATGTATATGGTTCGAAGCATGATATGTCAAAGTACTTTACCAAAGTTTTTGTGTGTTGAAGCCCTTAAAAAAGCTATGCATATTCTTAATCTGGTTCAAGTAAGTATGTGCCAAAAAACACCTTTTGAAATATGGACTAAGAAGGACAGTTTTGGATATATGCATGTATGGGGTCGTTTGACTGAAGCAAAGGTATATAACCCATATATCAGGACATTGGACCCTAAGACTATAACTTGTCATTTTAGTGGTTATCCCGGAAGATATGAAGATTTTAGATTTTATTGTCCATTACATACCACTCGAATAGTTGAGACTAGAAATGTAGTATTTTTTGAGGATGTTGAAATCAGTGGGAGTACATCTTGAAAGGTAAATCTAAAAGAGATTCATGAGAATGTCTTTATTCCTATCATTTAAGATATTAGTGCACCAAATAATTATGATCAAAATGTTGGGGCACATAAAAATGTACATTAAGAACCACCACAAGATGAAAATACCCAGTGAACCTCATAGAAGGTTAGAAACAGTACGGTGATCAGCAATCTGAAAGGATCATATATTTTACTTACATGAAATTGAGTTTAATCTTAGCAATGGACATGATCATATTTCTTATTAAAAGCTATTGTTAGTAACCATGCAACTCAATAGATTGCAGCCATGGAAGATGAATTAAAATTCATGAAAGATAACATTGTGTGAGATCGAGTTGAGTTGCCACAAGAAGTCAAGCTATAAGATTTAAATGGGTCTACAAAACTAATATTGATTCTAGTGCTAACATCGAAAGATACAAAGCTAGATTGGTTGCTAAGGGTTTTACACAAAGAAAATGAATTGACTGTATTGATAATTTTTCCCCGGGTCTTCGTATTATTATGGCTTTAATAGCTCATTATGATTTAGAGTTACACCAAATGAATGTAAAAATGCTTTTCTTTATAGTGCATGAAGATGTCTACATGCCATAATCAGAAGGTACTAAAGACAAAAACTAGGAACACATGAAATGTTTCAAGAAATTCATATATGGATTAAGGCAAGAATCTAGAGAGTGAAATATTAAATTTAATAATGTGCAAGAAAATTTAGGTTTGAAGACTTTTTTTAGACCAGTGCATATATCTAAAAGTGAGTGAGAGCAAGTACATTATCCTAAAACCATATGTGGATGACATCAAACTAACTAGTAGTGATATGAATTTAATGCATGATATAAAGAGATTCCTTCATAATAATTTTGATATGAAGGATTTAGAGGATGCATCTTATATCTTAGGCATCGAAATTCACAGAATTAGATTCAGGGAGTTTTAGGTTATCACAGTCACAGAGAGCCTATATTGATAACGTTCTCAACTATTTTAACATGTAAAATTGTTCTTCAAGTGTTGCTCTTATTGTCAAGGACTCAAGGGTGACCAATTTAGCTTGAAACAATGTCCTAAAAATCGGCTGGAGCTGGATCAAATTAAGTATATTCCTTATGCTTCGGCAGTTGAAAGTCTTATGGATGCTCAGGTATGTACTCGTCTAGACATAACAGATATTGTTGGAATGGAGCGATGCCAAATAAATTCAGGCACATATTATTGGAAGGCTGTTAAAAAAGAAATGCAGTATTAACAAGGTATAAAAGATTTTATGCTCACATATCGAAAAATAGTCAGCCTTAAAGTTATTAGTTATTCTGATTGCTGGGTGTAAAGATGAGTTAGAATCTACTCCAGGTTATATTTTTATGATTTCTGGAGAAGCTATATCATAGAAAAATGCTAAGTAGTCGTTGCATACCTCTTCTACTATGGAAGCTGAATTTGTGACCTTCTATAAGGAGACAAATTAAACTTTATGGTTGAGGAATTTTTTCATGTATCTTAAACTTTTTTGTTACATATCTTAAAATAGTTGACACTATTTCTATATCGTTAAGAATTTATTATGATAATAATGCTACTTTTTCCTTCTCTAAAGACTACAAGATCAATGATGCGACAAAAACATGTAGATATAAAGTATCTTGTAGTGAGAGAAAGAGTTCAAAAATATCAAGTGTCTATTGAGCAAATTAGTACAGTTGCTATGTTAGCGGATCCATTGACAAAAGGTTTACCGCCCAATATCTTTCGAGACATGTTGCTAGTATGAGTTTGGTTGATAATCTTTCTTATTCGTATGTATTTTTTTAATAAGACGCGAGTATTATGATCATCTTATATTATGGTTTTTGGACAACGTATTCAGTTTGTTACTTCTAATTTTTGTGCATGTTCGATGTTTATGAAAAACACTTTTATAAGGATCCCGTGGACAATATTTATTTGCTACTATTTATGATATGTTATGATGTTCATGACTTTATACTAAGATCTCTGTTAAGCTTTATAACTATACCTGGATTGTAATTGAAGGACAGTTTCATATTTGTACATGAGTATAATACTACCTTTTATTCTATTCTTGTATGATGCAAGATTTAACATGTATTGTGAGATGTAAAACTTAACAATGAAAGTCTTATTATATGCAGACGATGATATGTTAAACCTTGTCCAAGTGAAAGAATGTTGTATTCGACGGGATCTGATCCATTATTGTGAGCCATAAGGTATTATTTTCATTAATCATCTAAATAATACTTGAGCCTAATTAATAAAAATATATAAATAACACTTAATATATATTTAACTATTTAATTATTAATCATCTAAATAATACTTAAGCCTAATTAATAAAAATATATAAATAACACTTAATTATTATTTAATTATTATAATGACTTAAGTACTTAAGACCATAACTTTAATAGACGCTTTATGGGTTTAGACTATTAGGATTGGTTTCATTATTCCCTGTATATAATGAATTTTATGTGAGAATAAAATGTATGTTCTCATAATATTCAGAAAATACACACACCTCATCCTTACGTATAGAGGAGAATAGTGAAGATCAACCTCAAGTACTCACCCTCTTCGCACTTCCTCAAGATTATTAATGGTCTATTTTGATTCAGTTACGCTTTCGCTATTAATATATACTCATAGTTTTGATTGGGAGATACACGTAAAATATCATGTCATATTTATATACATGATTTGTTTTAACGTGAGTTTGGTGACTGGTTGGAAGAGCAGACCATCTTCATTGTAAAAACAATTTGGTGAAACCTTCTCCTTGCCTTTCATTTTCCTCAATGCATTTTGAAATCAAAAATAGGCATTTCTGGCTCATTCTCCAGCTCTGTAATGTAAATATTAACATTAATGTCTAGGTTTAGATCAATACTAGGTTCATTCTAGTGCACATTGAGATCACATTGAGATAAGTTTGAGTTCATTCAAGGGACATAATTTCAGGAGAGCTTGGATCAGGAAAATTCATTATTGAAGTTTTCGACATAGCAGATAATACATATATCACTTCCCCATGTCCAAAGATAGGCTGAATTATAATATGAGGGTAGATCCCCAACCCCATATCTCTATCAAGGATATTCTGAAGTATTCCATAATAAGTTGGAACCTACATAAAGAAGTTAATATGTTCAAGTCCCCGAGTTGTTAAGTAAATAACCACTTAATTCATATCAGGAAGGGTAGCTGAAAATTAACATGTCGTTACACCCACTTTGAAATTATTTATGCATGGTATTGATTTGTCTAAGAGCCTGCTCCATTTTTTCATCGTAGATGTTGGATCCCTAATAATTTCAAACACCTCTGCTATCCATCTCAAAATGAGTCCTGAAATCTCACTTAAAGATTCTGTACAATTTACGAACAACATCAATAATATTTGAATACAATTTCACGATATTAAAGCTAAACACGTATGATCAAGTTAAATAAATAAAAAGAAATTTTTCTTAAAATTAAACAGTAAATTAGTAAACCCTTTGAATATTTTAATTATAATGTTAGAATTACACACAATATAAGTTTTGGAAATTAGCTTAATTTTTATTATAGGTACTGAGAACCAAATTAATGTAACTGGTTAGTGGTATAATTCATATTTCTTAAAAATATATTGAAAGTACAATTAGGTCAATAGCAACAAATTTTTAGAAAGTAAACAAATATTTAGCTAAATGATTTATAGAAAGTTTACTAACATACTTAGTATTACTATATTACTGTAATCATCTATAGACATACATAAAAATTTTCAATGCCCTAATCAAAACTATATAATACCCTTTCCTTTAAAACAACGATCAACAAAATTCCAAAATATAACCACCAAATATATTAAACAAACACAAACACTTACCATATGTCACACACAATATCAAACAGTGCCCAATAATGTAACACAAGCATAGGATGCCATGAACCGATTATGCATCCGCCACGTGGCATATACACGTCAGCCACCAAAACAAGGCCCTTGGTCTATGTCATTTCCGAGTCAACTCAGTTAAAAAACTGGAGAGGGGACATGATAAAGACTAAAGGGGGGTAAGCATAAGTAGGGACAGAAGCGTCATTTTCTTTCAGCCCCCACAGTTTTACCCTTTAAATACACTCTGGGGAGCCTTGCTGCTTTAGATTTTCACAAAGCAACCTCACTACTTTTAATCTATACATACTTATTTATATACTTACACAGCGGTTGGTAGAAGGCGGTTTCCGAGCTAATAGCGGTTTTCAGGCGTGAGTTTGCGGTATTGCGTTTCTCACCGTTTTCTACTGTTTTTAGTGAAATTTTTGTTGACTTTTTGGTGATATTTTGCGTTTAATTTGTAGATCTAGCTGATTTTAGGTTTATTTCACTCTATCTGCTTAGATCTGCGTTGATTTTGCGGTGTTCGTGTAATCATTTCATGTTTTTATTGTTATTTTAAAATATGTATTCAGTGTGCGTAGATATTGTGATTGATTTTTTAATGGAAGTATTTTACTAAAATAGGTAGTATATTAAGGCTAAATAAGCATTAATGTTAAGCAACAAAAGTAGAATATTAAATGAACATATATACATATTCATACACAACCAAAACAGCAGCTAACCATAAATATTTATTGCTGTTGTTTTTTGTTTTTATTTTGTGTATTGCAGTTTTCTTTTTGTTTGTTAGTGGGTTTGTGGTAGTTAGGTTAATGTACGTAGAGCATGTTTAATGCTCTTCATATTTGATATATGTTGTTTCTTAGTTTTGATTGTTGAAGCTGTTGATTTTTCGTATAAATTTTGTGTAAGAGAATATTTTACGCGTTTTCGGGTTTATTTTAGAAGATTTAACACGACTTGTTGGTTACGTATTTGAAAGGTATATATACATGTTTTCGAGTTTATTGTTGTGAACTATTAATCATTTTGGGAATTTTAAGTATTGGCTTGGGTGTTTAATTTTATGGTAAGTCGGAATCTCCCCATGCTTGTGTAATATATGTGAGAAGAGTTAAATGCTCTTCTAGGGAGGTTGTGAGAGTATATGTTATTTGTGTATTTGATTGCATTTCTGACTTTAAAATTTCATGTGGGTTTTTAGATTTTCTTTAGCCTGTAAATTACAGTGGTGTGGTTTGTGACTGTTGTCATATAACATTTCGTAACCCTATAATTTGACCGTTGTCATATAACATTTCGTAACCCTATAATTTGATGTTTCTGTTTGTATTCACTGGATGTAGTTATCATCATGGTAAGAAAGAGGCGAACTGACCCTTCAGGTGGTGGAGAGAGCTCAGAGACTCAGGATTCTGGTGTTGGACAGGGTGCACCTCAACGCCCTCCTCAGCAGCCGCAACAGCAGCAAGGAAGAGGTGCACCTCAACTTTATCCACAACAGCAGCAGGGTCCAGTGGGTAGAGGCGTTCCCCCACAGCAGCAGGGTCGAGGAGGTAGAGGCTTTACTCCACAGCAACAGGGTCCAGGAGGTAGAGGCTTCCCCCCTCAGCAACAGGGGAGTGGGTACCAAGGGCGTGGAGGATATGATGGTGGACGTGGTGGCCCGCGGGGTGGTATGGCTCCTCAGCATTACCCTGGTGAATCACCTTATCAGCAGCAGGGCAGGGGTGCCCAACAGCAGCAACCTCGTGGACCACTGCCCCAACACCGTGGTGGTGGTGTAGCTGGTGGTGGTCGTGGAGGATTTGTACCTTCTACTGGTGCTAGGCCATCAGTCCCCGAGCTGCACCAAGCTTCCCAGGCTCCACCTCAAGCAGGGGTATCGACTCCTCCCATGCCTCACGTGATGCCGGCTGAAGTGACTCAGTCGGAAGGTAGTTCTTCAGTCAGAGCAGCTGAACCATCATCTTCTCAATTGGCGCAGGAGCTTCAGCAAGTCTCTCTGAAGTCTGAATCTTTATCTATTGAGGCTGTTCAGCCTAATCCTGTCTCTAGCAAGGCACTTAGGTTTCCACTTCGGCCTGGCAGGGGCAGCACTGGTTCACGTATCGTTGTGAAGGCCAACCATTTCTTCGCAGAGTTGCCTGATAAGGATTTGCATCAATATGATGTGAGTGCGATTGAAAGTGCTCTTGTTTTGCTCTCTATACTTTCAATATACCTAAACCTGTTATTGTCTCAAATCTAGAATGATTGCCACATTCATCAGTTGGAAATTTTTCTAAAAAATTGTCCAGTCTGTGAATCTCCTCGGAGCAAAGCCAATGCATAGTTCTAAATATGGTTAAACTTGTCTCAAATTTAACTACCTCCACATTTATGCCTACAAATTTAACTTTCCTATCTAGTTCGCTCTTCTCTTTCAAAATAAATGATGTGCCAAATAAAGAACAATGCTATAGTTTCTTCAATACTGCGCACAATATTTAGCACATCAATGGATTAACAAATTTTAGTATTTGTTTTCACCATTGAACACACCATGTAGCACATTGGACATGCTCTCAGAAACTGACATTCCTTTACTGTGGTTTTATTTATTTATCTTTTTCTCATTTGCTGTACTGCAATCTTCTCATCTATTAGACTTCTTCATGTCTAGGTTACAATCTCTCCCGAAGTCAGTTCTCGTGGTGTCAATCGCGCTGTGATGGAACAGCTAGTGAAACTGTACAGAGAATCTCATCTCGGAAAGCGTCTTCCAGCCTATGATGGTAGAAAGAGTTTGTATACAGCAGGGCCTCTTCCGTTTGTCCACAAAGAGTTCAAAATTGTTCTGACTGATGAAGATGATGGATCTGGGACTGCAAGGTATATTTTGTATGTACTTTTGTATGTTAATATTAGCTTCCTGAATGTTCAAGTAAGCATTGTTGTAACAATTTATTACTTTTAGCTTCTAGAATGTTCAAGTAAGCTTTGTTGTAACAATGTGAATTGGCTGTCTAATATGCAGAAGGGAACGGGATTTTAAGGTTGTAATAAAATTAGCTTCACGAGCTGACTTGCACCACCTGGAAATGTTTCTAAAGGGGAGTCAGGCTGATGCACCTCAAGAAGCTTTGCAGGTGTTGGACATTGTTCTGAGGGAACTGCCTACTGCTAGGTAAAGGCTATATAAACGTTAACGTCATTACTCATCCGTCTTTATATAGAGTCGTGTTTATGTATATAGAGACAATATACACCAATTTATAATAAGTTTGTGTCTGTCATGTAACAGGTATTCTCCTGTGGGGCGATCGTTTTATTCTCCTGATATTGGACGAAGGCAGCCGTTGGGTGAAGGGTTGGAAAGCTGGAGAGGCTTTTATCAAAGTATACGCCCTACACAGATGGGATTGTCACTTAACATTGGTCTGTGTTCTCTTTCCTTCATTTTAATTCTGTTTATTGTTTGGATTGTTTTTATTGTATTGATGACACGATCATTTGTGAATACTTCTTTTACATTCTTTTTGCATAATGTCCTTTTTTATTGATAAAGACAGCTGACTTCTGCGATGCAGATATGTCCTCCACTGCATTCATTGAGCCTCTTCCTGTCATAGAATTTGCCTCGCAGCTGTTAAACAGGGATGTCTCGTCCAGGCCACTGTCAGATGCTGATCGCGTGAAGGTTTATTTTATGTTTTGTAATTGACTTGCTACATTACGCTTTATTGATCATTGAGATTAATTGTTCAGGTCCGATTCAGTGATAATCAAAAGTATATACACTCTGTTTTAAATATATCCTACATTGGTTGTCAATGGTGGTGTTATGTGTCATTGATTTTTGTGCTCACAACTGCCGAATGTTGTATAGTGGAACCTCGAAGTTGTGATGTCTATTGGTGCTTTGTATTTGTTTGCATAAGGCTTCTATTTTTGCTTAAGCAAAAAGATATTGTTACCTTTTACATGGTGTTGTGAATCTTCCTTCCATTTCCGCCGTACTGCACCTTGGACTGGATACACAATATTCTTGTGAAGTTTAATTTTTTTCTTTCTTCATATGAATAATATTTGTCCTTGGACCGAAAGATCTTTTCCTTGCATCTTTTTCTTCGTATGGAATATCTTTTTCTTCAAGCAGTTGCCTTCTTTAGTTCATTTTTTTGTCTTGCTGTACTTCGCATGCCAGATCAAAAAGGCCTTGAGGGGAGTGAAAGTTGAAGTTTTACACCGTGGAACGATGCGCAGGAAGTATCGCATTTCTGGTTTAACATCACAGGCAACAAGGGAGCTCACGTACGAGTCACTTGCTTTAATTTTAACTTTAGTAATATACACCGGCCTTGTGTTCATCTTGAATGATGTGGTACTCCTTTATCTACATTTCAGATTCCCAGTTGATGAAAGAGGTACAATGAAGGCTGTGGTTGAGTATTTTCGCGAAACTTATGATGTTGTCCTAAAACAAACTCAATTGCCTTGTTTGCAAGTCGGTAACCAGCAAAGGCCAAATTATCTGCCCATGGAGGTTTGTGCCTTTTTCTATCTGCTTTCAATGTTTCCAAGCCAGAGGTGTACTCATGTAATTATTGTTTCAGGTCTGCAAAATTGTAGAGGGGCAAAGATACTCAAAAAGGTTAAATGAAAGACAAATCACTGCATTGCTTAAAGTTACTTGTCAGCGTCCAAGCGATAGGGAGTCCGATATTCTTCGGGTTAGTTCCTGCAGCAGTTCTTTTATATTTTGCACTCATATAATTCTTTTGTTGTTTGGGAGCTTTTTTGTACTTTTTTGCTTGCCGGATGTTTATTCTTTTTGTGCTATAAATTGCATGTGGACCAACCTTTTGCGTCTTAGTTGACTTGTATTGTTTATATAAGATATATATGCGACTTGAGACTAACTTTATTATGTACTCATCTGCTATGCCTGTTACTCAGACCGTTCAACATAATGCATACGCGGATGATCCCTATGCTAAGGAGTTTGGAATCAAAATTAGTGACAAGCTAGCCTCAGTAGAAGCAAGAATTCTTTCTCCACCATGGGTATCCGCTTAATTAATATCTTATTGATTTGTTTATTGTAGTCATATTCCAAAAGCAAATTCCTTTTGGTTGATTTTGTGAATGACTCGTGATTTATTGTGCCAGCTAAAATACCATGAAACTGGACGTGAGACGCGATGTCTACCCCAAGTTGGCCAGTGGAATATGATGAACAAGGCAAGTTTTGTATTTATAAAATAATAGTGAAATCAAATACTACCACTTAATTGAGATTCTGTAATTGATATTGTTAACCTTTTTCTTGAAGAATAAAAGCGTAATCCATTTCATTGCTTGAATTGGTTTCTCTGAAGTTGGAATATTGCATTTGAAATCCTTTTGACAGAACTTGACCTGGAAACCATATATCGTGTTCTAATTTATATTGTTTGTTTCAGAAAATGGTCGATGGGGGAATTGTTAATAATTGGATGTGTGTGAACTTTGCACGTAATGTTCAAGATAATTTGGCCACTGGGTTTTGCTCAGAACTCGCACAGATGTGCACCATATCAGGAATGGTATTTACTGCAGGACCTTTATTTGCTTTGATATGTTCAACATTGTTTTAAACTGATCATAAACAATTTTTTCCGGGTGTAGCGGTTCAATCCTAATCCTGTGCTTCCAGTTACTGGTGCACGTTCCGAGCAGGTTGAAAGAGTGTTAAAAACACGTTTTCAGGAGGTGCAGAAACTTAAGAAGGAGCTTGACCTATTAATTGTTATTCTTCCAGATAATAATGGCTCACTATATGGTATGGAATCCATTTGCAATATTCTGATATTAATATTTGTCATGGCCTAGTTCTTAGATTAATTCTACCGTGTGATTTTGTGTCCGTGGTTGTGCTTGCATGCACACGTCTGCCTGATAGTATCCGTCTCACTGATTGTTGCTTTTGACTATTCATGAAGGCGATTTGAAGAGAATTTGCGAGACAGACCTTGGAATAGTTTCACAGTGTTGCTTGACAAAACATGTCTTCAAAATGAGCAAGCAATACCTGGCGAATGTGGCCTTGAAGATTAATGTTAAAGTTGGAGGAAGAAATACAGTTCTTGTTGATGCATTATCAAGGCGCATTCCACTTGTCAGTGACCGCCCGACAATAATATTTGGTGCTGATGTCACCCATCCTCATCCTGGAGAAGATTCTAGCCCCTCGATTGCAGCAGTATGATATGAAGTTTTAAAGAACTGCGTATAACATACTTGGTTAAAATATTTTCACGTTTAATATGTATTGTTGCCTCTATTTGACCGCAGTATGTATATATTGATATCTTAATTGTTGTTATTTCTTAAATTTGATGCAAGATATGTTTCCTGAAATTCAGGTTGTTGCTTCACAAGATTGGCCAGAGATAACAAAGTATGCGGGCTTGGTTTGTGCCCAAGCACATAGGCAAGAGCTTATCCAGGATCTGTACAAGAGCTGGCAGGATCCTAACAGAGGGACTGTATCAGGTGGCATGATCAAGTATGTTCATTTCCCACCTTTTAATTTGATTTAAAAATTACAAAGTATTAGATCGACGCGTACTCTTTCTTTGTGTTTTTACTATCAAGCTGTTTATAATATCAGTTTCGCTTCTGTGTTATAGGGAACTCCTTATTTCATTCCGCAGATCGACTGGACAGAAACCCCAGCGTATTATATTTTACAGGTATTTATTATGATCTTTATTGTCAGTAATTGGGGCCCTTTCATTGTGTTTGTGATTGTTATGTCCTGATGACGAGCAACCTGCAGGGATGGTGTTAGTGAGGGGCAGTTTTATCAAGTTCTTCTATACGAACTTGATGCAATTCGCAAGGTGGTATTTTTGTTGCACCTAAACTTTGGCTGTCATTGTCTTTAATTGTTATTATATTTACTTTTTTATGTTTTGGTTTTAACTGTTTGTGAGTTGTAATGTCCAAGCTAATAAATTTGTTGCATTTTTCATGGCTTCAACTGGAAAAACAGGCCTGTGCTTCATTAGAGCCAAATTATCAGCCTCCGGTTACATTTGTTGTAGTTCAGAAGCGCCATCATACTAGGTTGTTTGCTAACAATCATCGTGACCGTAATTCAGTAGATAGAAGTGGAAATATTTTGCCTGGTATTCCTTTGTACCTCCTCCCAACATTATTATTATGTTGTTATACATAGTATAATTACATTTTTTGTTTCTATCCCATGAAATCACAGGGACTGTTGTGGATTCCAAAATCTGTCATCCCACCGAGTTCGACTTCTATCTCTGCAGCCATGCCGGCATCCAAGTAAGTTATTACTGTTAATTCCTTGAGCGGTTTGGGAAAAATTGAGAAATAGGGAATCTGTCTGTCTTATGTATTTTGTTATGCAACAGGGAACTAGCCGGCCAGCACATTATCACGTTCTTTGGGATGAGAACAAGTTCTCAGCAGATGGATTGCAGTCCCTCACTAACAATTTATGTTACACGTAAGTTCAATTTTGTTACAGTTTGCACAGGAGTGGAATGATAAATTAATATATGAAGTTAATGTATCTTATGGGCTTCGATTAAAACATCTGTTTTTGTGATTTGCAGATATGCCAGGTGCACAAGATCTGTTTCAATAGGTGAGTAATAGGGTTCACTAGTTCCATTTTCACATGTTTTATCTGATTCATGCAACCTGTTGTATTAAGTCTCGAATTTTCTGTTGCAGTGCCTCCAGCATATTATGCCCACTTGGCAGCATTCCGAGCTCGCTTTTATATGGAACCTGAGACATCCGATAGTGAGTCAATGGTGAGTGGTGCTGCTGGTGGCCGTGGAGGAATAGGGGTTGGAAGAAGCACTAGAGCAGCAAATGCTAATGCGGCTGTTAGGCCCTTGCCGGCTCTTAAAGAAAATGTGAAAAGGGTCATGTTCTACTGCTAGACATGTTGGAAAATTGAAGCACTTTGTAAACTATTCTGTCCTGCTGTTGCTGGACATTACATTTGATATTTGTGAATCTCTCTTGTTCTTCATGATGTACCAAATTAGATGACTTATTGCTGGAATTCAAATAATAAAACCAATATTAATTTGGTGAAATATAAATGGATCTGCAGATAAAAAACCCACCTTTTCAATATATGATTGCTTATAAAATGATACAGGTCTTTCTTTCATAGTAGTAGATTATGAGAGTACTGGGTTTTTAGTTATGTGGAAAACAAAAGAGAAGATTTAGTGCCTACTTGTGAAGATGATAATGTCATAATTTTTTTTCCCATATATTTCGGGGTTTATTTGACATCACGAGGTCATATTTGTTCCGTTATTATACGGGATAACTAATTTCATGAATCTTAATTTTATGGGTGGGTTAAATAATCCTATTCTAATCCTGTTCCATATTTGTTTTAAAAGATTAAGTTGGGGATCAGATTATAATCTTTTAAAAAATTATTACATGCTTGTTTTATTATTACATGCTTGTTTTGTGGATTGTCATTGGCATTGCACAATAATCATATAAAATTTCCAATTCTATGTTTGTTTTGCATGAAATTATAATGAGAAAATCGTAATCCTTTTAAAAAATGACTTAGAGGGATTAAATAACACATCCTCTAACCAAGTATTACATGTAATTATAATCCTATCCTATCCTAGGGGATTGTAACCATATCTTCTACTCCAACATAACAGACATGTGATAAGACAATTATAATCCATGAAATCAAGGGGTAATAATTTTTTACATAGGATTGAGAAATTTAAAGGATTATAATTTTACCTTATAATTAATACTACGAAACAAACATGGTGACCAGCTCTACCGATTACCTATTTAGATCAACTCGAATAGATTATGGGCCTCTGTCATAAAGGGGAAAAATGTCATATAAGTGTATATTAATTATTACGTTATATAAATTATTATGTTATTTAGATCTTTGGATAATTTTATTATGAGTTGGTGATGTATTTGGTAAATTATAATTTATAAGTTGATAATTTTATTTTTAAATTTAATTAAATAATTTTAATGCATTAATATAAAGTTAAAAAGTTAAAAATTGAAAATAAAAAGTTTTGATTTTGTAAGATAAGGCCTTTGATCTTCTTTATATATAACTAAAACAATAAGCCACGCTTCGCGGCGGCACTATAATAATATTTTTAAAAATTATTAAATACTAATTATTATTATTATTATTATTATTATTATTATTATTATTATTATTATTATTATTAAATATGATAGTACAACATCTTTTTGACTATATTTGATATAAAATAATAAAGGTTCATTATTTTGATTTAAATATAATGTGTTTTACAATTAAATAGCCTGAATAATAAAACAAACATCTAAAATTAACGAATCCATAATATCCTTAATTCTACCATGACAAAAGGCTGCATTCGAATCACAAAATCAATCAAGCATTTCAAAATAAAAAAATCAATCAAATAATAACACATATAAAAAAGAGAACCAAAAATCAAGCCAAGACGTAATTATAGGTGATGTGTTTGGACGTAATTCCAGGTGATGTGTTTGGAACTGTGCCCGACGTAATTCTGAAAAAGAAGAGTGAGTTCCTTTATATAGATGTTGGGAGACTTGGTGGGCAAGTCTCTGTGCAGTGCCTGATTGGACTTTTAAAAACCTAAAAGATAAAATTATATGACTTGGTGTCTACTAATCTAAGTAATAGAATCCGATTCTGACTTATTTTATCCGCTATAGTTTTATAAAAGATATGGATTTGCTTTCTCGTAGAATTTTATGATTTGGATTAGGCGTCTACTAATCTGAGAGATAGAACCGATTCTGACTTATCTTCTCAGCTATAATTTAGATTATTGTAGTTTATCTAAGAGATAGAATCTGATATTGGCTTATCTTATCCGCTATAATTTTATAAAAGAAATGGATTTGCTTCCTTATAGAATTTTATGACTGCCTACTAATCTAAGAGACAGAATCCGATTCTGACTTATCTTATTCGCTATAATTTTATAGAAGATAGGGATTTGCTTCATTGTAGAATTATACAACTTGGCGTCTACTAATCTAAGAGATAGAATATGATTCTGACTTATCTTATCAGTATAATTTAGGTAATTGTATTTTTTAATATTATTTAATTCAAAAAATTGAGAAAATTCAAAAAATTAAACAGGACAATCTGAAAGGCGCTACATAAACGCCCTCGTCTTCTCGTTTATATAAGTATATTGATTTAGGTAATTATATTTTTTAATATTTTTAAATCAAAAAAATTGAGAAAATTCGAAAAATAGAACATGACGATCTGAAAGGCGCTACATAAACGCCATCGTCTTCTCCTTTATATTAGTACTAGTCGACATAGCCGCGCTGCGCAGCTGCCCTAAACTATATATTCTTAAAAAAAACAAATCAAGATTATTTAAGAAAAATATATTATAATTAAATCAATTATTTATATAATTGTTGATACTGATTTTGTGTCATGCTTTGTTAGGCTGACACCCATTAAAATATATAAAACAAAATAAAACTATATACATAATTCTTCGTAATATCAATTTATATCACGTCTTCCNGTATCATATTTTGTTAAACCGACACCTGTTATAATAGAAAAATATATGATTAAAAATACGTAAAGATACATAATTGTAACCAAAAAAAATTGTACTTCAATGTCCAAGAATTATTTATATAATTTGAAATTTATTTGAAATATGTTAAACCAAAGTTTTAATTATAGGATTCGCTATAAAATCTTATTTTGTTTTGCTA
>PHNY01001661.1:4711-17488 GCA_003724115.2 Anethum foeniculum
ATTTTGCCAAACAGGCTAATAATAGAAAATTACATTTAAGAGACCTCAATAATACAATACAAAAATCATGAGCGCTATTCAAATACAGAGACCTGAAACCACATCAACAGGAATACCAAGCATCAATAACAAACCTTGTTCTAGATTTTATTTTTATTTTTTTTTAAGAAAACGAAAGATTAGACTGCATCTTGTAATTGTAAAAATGCCACAAACCTTGTACAATTCAAATAAAATAAAACAAAATTTTCATTTATGCCACACTCTGTAATTGTATATTTAAAAGGAAAAACAGTGTAGCACACTGACCTTTAGACCAACTGAGAGATGGTATACATCAATATTTCATTGAGCAAATCCATTACACAGACGTGAGACTAGAAGTAGTATTAAATATTAGCGCAATTCTTCACCATCAAGCCACTTAAGTTTAGGCATTAAGTTCGACATGAACAACCTGAAGTTTTCATTTACAATAGCATTCCCCCTTAAATCTAATTCCGTCAAATTCATGCATTTGAAAGTCGAATAGGCTTCCCAGTAGTTTACATCTTCCATACCGCTGGTTGTCAGTTCCTCCAAATTCCAATCACTTGTATGGGACAGCGAGGAGGAGCACAAGTACCTTTTTGTGTCGACAGTATGTGCGCCAATCTCATTGAATGAGATATCTAGCACATCTAGTGACTTCAGAAACTTTAAAGGGTCCAAAGCAGTAAAGCTAGAAAGTCTATTATTGCTTAGATTTAAATGAGAAAGAAGCTGCATAGCCTCCAAACCTGTAAAACAAGCGGTAGTAACTGGATTTAACCATACATAACAAAACTACCACCAAATTCAAGTGGAACCTCATATGAGGACAGCCATGTGATACTACTACAATGATTATATCTCAGCTACCCGATAAATTAGTCTAAATTACTGCCTAAGCAACCAACCAGCAGCGTACATATGCATAAATACATTGACGTGTGTGTGTGTCTATCAAAATGAAATTCAGGTCAGTCCTCCAAACAAATGATATGCAGTATTCATGGTTAAAGATTACCTTCAACTGACTGCAGATTGTTGTGGCTAAGGTCTAGCATGCGTACCCAAAGCAATTTTTCAAAAGATCCGACAAGTGATATTGAAAGTTTGGCTAATCTTAGACAAATTAAGTCACCAATTTCTGTAGAAGTTGACTTCCTGTATTGATGACAATAACACAGTAAAGACTCCCTGCTTGAAGTCACCTGCAGAACCATGTTTCTACATTTTCAGGCAAACAGAACACCAAATTAAAAATTTCAAATATATATATTACAATTATTTTATGCACCACACCATATCATTAAGATATTATCTCCTACAAAGGGACACCTTGTTCAGGTACAAATGCATTCACCTAAAAGTTGTAGTTCACATGCTTTCTTTCAAAGTGGAAACAGAATGCCCAGTATGTACAGATGTCAAAGGAACACTTCACTTGCTTATCACAATCTTGGTACCGGTCTTGTCTAGATACAAATATCATGTGGATTACATTTGGGTTATACATACAATTTCAATTGTACTCGCGCCTATGGCACTATTCTAAAACATTGTTCTTTTGCAAACACATTATTAAAGTCACAAAAAATGTAAGATTGAAAATCCTTCCAAGAGTGGTAGTTGACTAACAGTAATTTATTATTTGGCAGCTGACCTGACTTGCAGAAAATCAGCAGTAAAATGACTATCCTGCGTGGAACTTAGTAACTAAAAAATCCTTTTGTTTCTATAAACGTGGATTAGGTAGGACAATCTAAATTTAATCATATCAAACAAGGGTATGCAAGGAAGATGTAATATTTAAATCTGCCTATGCATATTTCAGGGACACTCAAAAGTAAAAACATATCAATATATTTTGAACAAACTAAACTAGAAAGTAGAAACTTAGCCATATCTTGTCCAATGGACTAATGGAGGAAGTAAAAACTCTTGTTTCTTCTCCACTTTCAAATCAACTCAACACCAATGATATTTAAGATACGCTACTATTTCTGACCATAATCCATAAACTGATCTCATGATGAAGCTAAGTAACTAACGTTGCACGATAACAGCCACTACAGGATTCTCCTATCTCTTACTCGATTAAAATACCCATCTTATATAATAGCCCAGATACAAAGAAGAACCTTCCAATCTAATCATTCCAGCATTCTTTATGTATAATATCATAGCATAAATTCTTTCTGGAGAAACTAGAAGGGAGCCTAATACAAGGTTATTCGGGTTTTACAAAATCTAGTAACGTTCTATCTGAATTCTGAAATACCAACTAGATTGAAAACCACACTAACTTCATACATGAATTCAACAATATATTATGTGTGTAATTTATGTAAATTTGCATAACAAAGAGAGAAAACTCATCCAGGTTTACTTCCTTTCTCACCAATTAAAATTTCAGAGATTGGGATTAAAGGTTTTTATCAGTATAAAGAACAGAGAAAAAAATATTATGGACTAAATGGCGTCACAACTGGCACCATATTTAAAGTAGAAACTGGCAGTAATATGGAGGGCTAAGATACGATAAATGAGTAAAGAGAATAAGAAAGTTGACAGTGACGTAAAAGAGAGAGTTAGATGATTCTGTGAACACATGGAGATACTGAGATAGATCACAACGAAGAAACACTGTTCTTTCTTCTTGTTTTAATTTCTTCCTCACTCATTAAATGGCGTCTTTAATTATAATCGCACACGCACACACACCATGTTATGACTTACGAACCAGTCTTAGATTGCTTAGTTGTTTTTCATCATTCTTATTTATATGATATTGCTTAGTGGTTTTTCATCATTCTTATTTATATGCTTAGTCTTAGATTGCACTAGCTCATATGTCAAATTTAACAGATCTGTGAATATTTTGTCTTTTTAAATTTTTATGAGTTCAGTGACGTGTCTGTAAAAGAAAATGTTAAGTGAATTGCAAATTAGGTCCGAGTCCAATGACCAGATAAAGAATATGCTTTCACCCCAACAACAAGAATTAGGGAAGAAAGAAACCTTCTTCAGCAATACGGAACTGTACTCATCCTTATAGTATTGAGAATGTGCTGGATCCATATTCATTAAATCCTGATATAGTCCTAGAACTTCTTCTGAATGGACAACGCTGGAGGTGTTGGGACTATTGTGCGATATCATTACATCATGTGCTATCAGTAGTCTTGCTAACGTCAGCTTCCCAATTTTACTACACAACAAAAGAAGAAATAAGACAACATAGGAGAAAGATGCAGTATCTTTATATATAACTCAGGAATAGAGCAAACGCACCAATCCGAAAATGACAACAACTCCCTATAGTGAGCTATCTCATTTGCAATGGCCTCAGCCTGCCACTTGGAAGCAGTTGCCTCACTGCCTTCATCAATACTCAGATTAAAAAACATATCAAGGAGGCTCGAATTTTCATGATTAGTTTCATACGGAATAAAATCAACATCTTTCCACGAAGTCCTATTTCCTATGTTCTCTTTATGTAATGAATCATTCAGTAGTATTGAGACTTTAAATGCAATACAAGAGAGATGATTGTAGTTAGCGCCATTCAAAGATGTGATCCCTTGGGAATGTCCCAGCTTAAGTTTTACAGGATAAGTCTTCCGAGCATGGAGTTCTCCATCCGGACAATTTATATATGATACCCAAGCTTGGGCACACCCATATACATTCGCTGAAAGGGGCCTCCATTTGAGATCACTGTCTGTCTCAAACTCTACTTCGATAGTTACTGTAGTAGAATTCACACCTCTGACAGCTTCACTAAAATACAGGACTACAGGAAAATAAACTGCAGAAGAATGGACACTTGTGGGTCTGGGAGGGGCAAAACCTTCTACCGAACAGTTAGCTGGAACATGAACATCTGACCCATTGGGTGGCCAAGTAGAAAGCAACGAAGGCCTATCATGTTTGACAGTCTGAGAAAGAAGCCAAAGGTGATAAAACCAACCACTTTGATCATCTGGATCAGTAAACAGAGCATTACGTACAAACTCATACTCCTCTTCTAGAACCTTCTGCTTAAGAGAATAACCTTGAGCCTTTTCTTTCAGCAGATGAGACAGAAGTACACTGCAAAAATCCAACAGTAAGCCATTAGGAAACAGATTTTAGAAAACACGTGATTTGGGTAAATAACCACTTAATTCTTGAGGTTATCGTATTACAAGCCGTATTTATAATTTTTAAATCTAAATTAAATCAAATCCATATATTTACATTTTTTATCAAACCATATATTTTAAAGAATTTATAGACCAACTGGTCAACGTATCAAAGATGAACAACTAAATATCTCAAAAAATTTGATACGAAAAATTGTTTATTAGTGTACATATATGATGTAGTTAAAAATTATATATGATCACGAATTAAAAATATAATCTTTTTTTCAATTAAACTCTATATTTTCTATGAATAAATTAATATATACATTAAATAGTCTATTTTGGAAATTCCTTTTTTTGTTTTTGCTAAGCAGAAATTCCATTTTTTACACACATTCAAATAAATATTGAAATAAATTTAAGCAAAAAAAAATATCGAAATAAACATCAAGAGTTCGGTGATGAACAAACAAAATACATTGAGAGTTTGGTGTTGAATAAAAGGACACAAAATGTTCATTAATCAAAATACCAAGAGAGCAAATGATGTAAAAATATCGCTGAGAGTTTGGTGACGTAAAAAATAACACCAGGAGCTCTGATACTATGACAACTAATATCTAATCACTTTAAATAAATTATAGGAAAATGTGCAATATTATATGGGAATTTTATAAACTAACTACAAATTTTACTAACTAAACTCCACTGACATGAAGCAAGTATCATGCATACAAACATTTTAAAATGTAGTTTTAAATGATATGGTAAATTAGAGGCTAACTAGTAAAATGTAATGTTTATTTATCATTTCTTATTATACAAAAATAATAACTTTCTGTGGTTTATTTTAGGGAAGATAAACTGAATCGTCCTTAAACTATTTCCGTATTGTCTGGGTTCTTGAACAAAAGATTTTGTATTTCAGGAGAATTAGTTTGCTCAAGAGTCAGGCTTGGAAGTGTGTTGGAGTTTACTGTAATATATGTAATATATATCATTTTTTTTTGAAAAAATTGAACCACAACCAGAAATATCAGCAGTATACATCAGTTGACTAACAGGTGCGAAAAAGTTTAATTGCAAGATTGTATATAAAGATATATTAAATTTTATTTTGACATTTGCTATTTACTAATTTATCTAGATATTCACTCCGTATGATATTTAAATCTTCTTCACCACAGGTCTCCGGATAAAATTTTGCAGGAGTTAATCGCAACCCACTTACAGTGACAATCATTTAGTGTTCCCTCCCTCATATAATACATCAAATCTGAACATGGATCCTTATATTCAAAGATATCAGATATGATAATGATGAGCATTGGTTGCTTTAATGTAGGTGAAAGTTTGTATATCTAAGGAGTATGGACCAGTAAGATTAAATTTATTAACAAAAAATGAATAAAAAGAATGCCTAAATTATCCTATGCTAATACCATCTGCTCCACTCAAACAATATTCCAATCCAAAAGTCCAATGCACACAATATATTTATTAAAGGTTCAAAAGGTATTTTGACTGATACTTCTACATTCAAATGTCATTTAGCCTACACTTTTTTCGGTCAAGGGAAGGATGAACACTCTCTTTTCATATTCCACTGGTTATTGATTACTTTGAAATACTTTGAAATGTTGAAGTTATAGGAAGAGTGAATGATGGTAGGATAAAATGTAAAAGCTAACACCATGGCAATTGTGAAAGTGTAGCCACACCACTGCCATTGTAATTACATAAATACATTACAACACATTCCAAAAACATACACACATACATAACAAAAGAAAAAAGTAGCACTGCAGAAAAAAAAATGTACCAGTGAAAAATCCTACCACAAATCTCATGGATATGGTACCTGAGTTATTTCAAGTATAAATAGTGTAATTTGATATAATCACAAACACTAGGGTAATCATGATTGGTTTTAGAATACTGGTTAAAACCATTGAGACTGGGGTTCTGACTCCTAATTGTAGTCAATCATGAATCATGATAGTATGTATCCAAAAGTAGATATGATCACCACATACCTCCGATTGTGCCAAGCAGAATAGTTGCTAAAGTTATCATTTATCATATCCGTGGTGAATTGTAGCTCCTCCTCTTTTGAGATGTTCCTAAGGGCTGTTACAAACCTGAAAAAATAAAAAGAAAATCATATAAGTGACTCACATTGACATGACTAAATACCTCTTACTACAATTATTTATCCTTATATCTTCAGAATCAGGCCACCTTAGGCAATCACCTGCGGTAATTCCATGCGTGAAAATTCCTGGAGTCTTGCTTCTGAAACATATTTAAAAGCCGCAACTCCCGATCTGTTGAAGAATGTCCTTTGCTTAGCACCCATGTTCTGTGATGCCAAGCACCGTATGACTTATAATTTCTCTTCAAAGCATTTTCTGCCTAAATATACATTCTAGAATAAGTTTCGAATTGTATCAAATTGCACTCGTGTAGCCATGTGTAAGAAAAAAATTCTAATCAGCTTGTTTAACTCGCAAGATAGTTCCACAAGACATTGAAAAAGATCTGTCCTTTCGATCAAATTAATTGGACTATTCTTACAACATAAACATCTATATAAACTAGACAAATAGATAGATAAAGAATAAACAAAGTCAAACCTTTACTTTCAGATTTTTCTCACAACCAAATCAGATCAGCTTTGCATATTTACATAACATTTTAACTGAATCTCCAGCCAACATAATCCAACTAGATCATTCTATAACATGAACGCAATTTTATTTCAAGTAATACAAGTCATCTGGAAACTTAGAACAAAAAAACACAATACAAAATAGTAACTTACGACTTTCAATTCTTCATCGAGAATAGAGTTAATAGAACCATCCGAATCGGTAGATTGAGCAGAAGCAATATTGTTCTGAACAGCTAATTTTCTATAATTCCAAGCAGTGTAAAACTCAGGATTAGCCTCCAAAAGCTTGGCGCTTACTTCCACCGCTTCCGTAGTGTAACTAAAACAACAAAACATTACAAATCAATCAAAAAAAAACAAATAAACAAATAAAAGAATCAAGAAGACTACTAATACACTACGCACATTTTATTCTGATGAAAATGGAGGAATTGCGATTGTAGAGAACGAAGCTTAGCCGCTTTAACAGCTAAAGCCTTTCCATCCTCCTGCGTCAGAGCTTTACGAGGCCTACCGTGCATCTTCACCTCTAAATTCAATCAATTCGTGATTCGTCTATATTCAGCCTACACAAAACAACTATTAACATCTACATTCTTCATTTAACTCGTGCTTGTACTTATTTACGATATCGTAAACAACACTAGAACGAGTCAAGCAGTATAACTACCTTTCAGAACACGAAATCGAAGGCCTAATTCGATACATCTTACTATCATTTTCAGATTCATAATCCTAATCATACTTATAACATCAATTTAAATCAAATTTTCAACATCATAACTTTATAAAGCTTATAAACATATGCATAACAGTTAGATTGAAACAATTAATTAATTAACATGTGCAATGATGCATAATATATAAAATATTTATAGAAAATTATCTACTTTCAATCAAATCTAATTACATATTTACAGTTATATATAATATATACATACAACTGTACAGATCGTCGGAGATGATCGGCGACGGCCAGTCACTTGGGTTGGGGTTTAACTTTAGACCTTAATAGAGTTTTCAATACAGCCAGCCAGACAGGGGTATTATCGTAATTTTATTTTACTGGATTTGAAAAATTATTTGTTATATACTAAAATTTCGATAAATGAATAATTTTAATGAATTGGTTGGTGTTTTCTAGATCAGTTTTTAATATTGATGGATAAAGAAATAAAATTGATAATATTCAAAAAAATTGATATTTGTTTGATTTTATTGAATAATACTAAAAAAATGATAAAATAAAATTGAATATATTTTTTTAAAAAATGTAACTTTAAAAAAAAAGTACATATTTTCTGATAGATTTCTTTGGACGGGGCAAATAACAGTAATCTGAATTTACATTCCACCTTCTCCACACATTAAATGTAGGTTTTAACTCTGTGTTATCATTGATTCCATCGACTAGCAAAGCAGCTGTAGAGTTTCATGATGTTAAAGCGCACTTATTATATTCTATATTTAATTATTTAAATCATTACCGTAAAAATCGATAATTTAATTTATCTTAAAATTAATTATTATAAATAAATTACGGAAACTACTTGTTTTTAAATATAAATTTACAACTTTACTATCTTCTAAAATTATTTATAGAAACACGGCTTTAAATCAAAATCAACTAAATGCAAAATGATTGAATTTATTTTTTTATCACATATAAAGTTATAACTGATTCAAATTATTAAGCAACGTTTTATATGAACGAAAATAATTTTAATTATTAAATTTTAAAATTATATTTGTGGTTGATTTCAATTTCAAATATAGTTGTAAAATTGAAAATCATGTTTCTGTAAAACACGTTTATACATTTATTTTAAAAACCCCACTTTTACAAAAAAAAACCCATCTCTTTACAAGATGTTTAAGTATTTTTTATAAAAATCCATCAATTATATTCGTGCCATCTATTTTTATTTTTAAATTTGCATTTGTGATATTCATCTAAAAAAGTAATTATTTTTTATATTTACTAAGAAATATGTTTTGCAACTTTGAAACCATTTTTCCAACTCGAATTTTGAAAAATATTTTCAAAAATACGTTCGGTAATTAAGCAATTATATTTGCAATCTTAAATTTAACCTAAAATATTTGCACAGTTCAAATTAAATGCAAATGAAAATGCATCCTATTATGTAAAATCATATTTTTGTAAAAAAAATTCAAAACGAAATAGTATTTTTTGTAAATATTAATATAGATTAATATTAATCTATATTAAATGTGAAATGATTAAATTATTTGATTTATTTTTATTTAAACATAAATTTTATTATTGTATTGAAAAAATATTAATAGATTAAAGTGGATAAGAATTTTAAATAAAAGTAAATTTAAATAAATAATAATAAACAGCTGAAATAAATTTTAACATGAGATGTTCAATTATATAATTAGAATTCAAGTAATAAATTTATAAATTGTGCCTTAATATTATACGTATCAGCAATAAATGAACAAAGAATATACAGAACTACGTGCTTCGAGCAAATATTTACTGCATTAGTGATTATGATTTTGGGGTAGGCGGCAAAGAATCGATAACTAAACATTGTTGAAATCTAGATAGTATTTGTGAAAGTGTGTCGTTTATTTATCTAAATAATTGACTAATACTGGGGGCGCACAGCGGATAAAAAATATACCCAAGAACAAAAAAGAGGAGTAATTCTAGAGGTGCCAAAAAGTATTTTCGAAAATTTCCCATTTTCTTATTGGTTATACTTTCATAAATGATAAATGTAAACTAATCCCTCGTGCGTTATTTTTGAAATTATTTTAAGATTTTTTTGTTACCTCTAACACTCCTCGGAAAGAAAATGACAGACACAATTTCCTCTCAACAAGTACTGTCGCTCGTTAAATCTCCCAAAACATTGTCTAAACAGTACACATAGTTGAAGATAACAGGCAGCAAATGATGCAACACTTGCTGCCTTCACAGCGTCAAAGAAATCATATAACTCTATTAAAAATGTGAAACCCCCCAAATATAATCTTAAGTCCCCATAATGTAATGTAACCCTCTGGAACTCTCTACGATGTGGGCATAGATGTATGTTCAAGACTAGAACCTCCATTAGCACTCTGGTGAGAGTCAAGTGCTGTTATAGGCCTTTCAAGAAAATCTCCGCCACTGTACTGGATAGTGGAGGATGTAGGCATAGATGCATGTTGAGGACTAGAACCTCCGTGAGCACTCTGGTGAGAATCAAGTGTTGTTATAGGACTTTCTATAAGAACTCCGCCACTGCACTGGATCGCTGAGAATTTTTTGTCGTCTGATTGATCTCCACCAGTGAACTCGGATAATTTCTGGGGGATCTCTCCTGTGGGAGGAAAACCCGTAACTATTGTTTCAGCTACTATAACACCAGTTTTGATTGCTTCTGGTGCTATCTGACCTTCATTATTGACACTGACATTATCTATCGCATTCGGGCCAATTTTCCCCCTATCTTTATTTTTTCTCTTTCGTGGCCTCTTCTTCGAACGGCTTTTCTTCGGTTTTAGTGCAGCTGCCGTCTCCTGGACCTTTACGACTGAATCTGATACCTTCTTTTTGCCTGGAACAACTGTGAATGTAGTAGAGCTGGCATTGACCTTCATACTAGACACAGAAGGATCAGACTGGATAGCCAATAAAGCAGTTCTGGCAGCTTTGAGTTCTGCTTCCTTCTTCGATCTTGCTGCACCACCAATATACTTGATACCTCCAATATCAACAGTACAAACATAACCAGTCATGCCAGGTTTTTCATCCTTATGGCATATGTACAATGGAATTGCAAAATTCATCTTCTGTGCATATGCTTGCAATAAATTCTTACATAAACCTGTGTCATGCTGAAAAGCAAAGCAAAACGATTTGCACATTAAAAAGTAAACATAACATTTATGTTATACTACTATAACAACAAAGAAGCTGACAGGGAGATAAGCAACGAATTGGCAGGCAAAATTTCAAAATGTGACTGTTGACGATTTAGTGCATGGCGTCCAGTTACTAATTGTATGATTAGAAATGTTAATTCCAGCACAACAGAAATTGTCCCAATACAAATCAAGACTACAGGCAACAATCCTCTACTCTTATGGATGCAGCAGCCTAAGCAGTTTGACATAGAGAGCAGCAGTCTACACAGTCTAACAGAGAATAAAATAAAAGTTCTGGAAGGGAACATCACAGAATAGGCAAGAATAAAAGTCAATTTGCTTTTATATTTGATTTTGCGGCATGAAATTATACTCAGCTGCTGTACTAGTGATGCAGGACAACGTATGATTAAGCCCAGAGAAATAAGGATCTAAAAATATAATAGGCTTTGAAAGCCCAATATTGTTAGTTAGTAATTGTATTATAGTAGGAAACTAATCCTTTCAGGATTTGATTTTAATTGGGAATGATTGTTTGGCTTTGTTATATTCCGCGATTACTTATTATAACTGAAGCAAATGACTGATATCGAGTCAAAATATTATCAATTTTTGTTTCCTTGCGAGAAAATTATCAGTTTGTAAGCGCTAACCCTAATAAATATTAAATAGTATCGTGTTCACCTTACATGAATTTAGACTACAGGAGCATTAACCTAAAGAGAAGAACACATCAACTTGGCCCTTGTGTAGTGCTAGACTGCTGGGTGGGGCTTCACCACCCAAGGTTCTGCTTAGGAGTACTTAGTTCGCTGCATTATCAGTTAATTAAAGATTCTGATAGTGCTTGAAATATAACCATATGCTATACAAGATGCTTTTATTTCCATGTTAACATATTTCATACCACATGTACTTTAATTGGATAGAGATGTGTGTGTGTGTGTGTGTGTTAATATAAGATGCATACATAAAATTGTTCACTCCGCGACCCTTTTAAAACAATTTTAACATGATACAGGCAAACATTATCAACAACAGCTGGTTTAAAAACACAATACTGAACTTTTTGACTTACGGATCATTATGAAGGAACATTTGAGATCACAGAATCAAACTTAAATTATATTTCTAGGATCCAAAATAAAGTGAGAAGGAAACAAAATAGCGCAAGGTATAAATTATAATTTGTATGACCCCGTTATATATACCTTGGGAACTGAGCACAAATAAGTGATGTCCACATAACAGATAATACTTGATGGGGATGGGGGCTGGTTTAGGGTTAGGGTAAAGATCAAAACTATATATATAATAATAATCTACTTTCCTAATTTAAATAAAACTAACAAATAACTAAACCTATTCTAGAATATTCTAATAAATGGGCTTCCAAAGCCTATTATATTGCTCCCAAATACTTTCTTTGGGCTTTTTAACCCGCTGCCCTGCATCAATTCTTGCATACCATTAAGCCAGATATAGTTACACCTAACTCGATCAATTTGGTAGGACCTACATCTTTCATTCATTGCCACAGTATTTTAACTTGTTCTTATTGTTAAATAAACAAGGTAAACTACTGCTGTATAAAATGAATGCTTTTAAAAGCCATGAGATACAACAAGATACAGTTCGACTTATGTTATTATCCTAGGAAAAAGGGAAACGGCTAGGAAGCTTCTGAATGCTTGTCAGACACAGCCAACTGCGACTCGGCACCGAACACTGCTGAGTATGTATCCAACTCGCCAGGTAGCGTATTAAAACATAAACAACAGTGGATTCGGGTCAACTCAGCACCGAAAGGGCCCACCAAAGAAGGCCCAACCCATATACTTTTACCCTAATGCTAAACTCGCCTTCTCTTATATAGATACGTGTTTGTGCACATGGGAGTTCTCACATCAAACCCAATCTTCTTGCATCGATTCCTACACTTGTATATGTACATACCCGTATATATACACCCATATACATACAACACAGTACATCTCCTTCTCTTATCTGTATATTTTTGTGATTTCAAATATAAATATGGAGGGGGGGGGGGGGGGGCCA
>PHNY01001693.1:2060-19243 GCA_003724115.2 Anethum foeniculum
TCATGTATAGAACGAACTGAGTTGGTTTAGTTGCTGATAGGAAGTCAAGCAATGTTGTCACACTAGTATAGTTCCTTAGTTCTCTATTCTATACCTGGAAACAATAATAGACTACAAATTTACCTTAGTGCTCATCCAAAGATTATTTAAGTGTACATAGACTACATTTTCTAGTTTGTGCATCTTTATATGAGGCATTACTTTATTGTTGTTGATGTTTAATGATAATCGGATAATTGAAGGTTAAATGATTTTTACACAGTAAAGTTTGATAGTCCATGGAGTTGCATGGGCTTTTGAACCAATTCAATCTTTACTTTTTAATAGAATTCACATTAAATTTCTTGTTTGTAGTGTGCATTTGTTCAATATTATGAATACACTGTGTTACAATTTTCGTATTTAGTCACCTTCTGGTGGTAATCTGTACATTGGAATTTTCCCACTTTCCAGCCTTCTCCGAGCACTTTCAATGAGGTGTTTCGGCGCATTTTCGAATACATTGACAGGCTTTTCTCGATGGTGCGACCTCGGAAACTGCTATACCTGGCTATTGGTGGGTGGAAAGTTATTATATCTTTGTGTTTTTTGAAAAATTAACATGTCTTTGTGTTTTTACTTTTTACTGTGATTACTTGTAACTTGCTGTAGATGGTGTTGCTCCAAGAGCTAAAATGAATCAGCAGCGATCTCGACGTTTCAGAGCAGCCAAAGATGCAGAAGACGTGGTGAGTGTATATTGTGTATGTAACTTCTGCAGTACCATGCAAACACCTAGATCTGCTTTTGACTCTTTTCTTTAGGCAGCCGAAGAAGAGAGGTTGCGCGAGGAATTTGAAAAGCAAGGACGAAGGCTTCCTGCCAAACAGAAATCGCAAGTTTTTGATTCTAACATTATCACTCCGGGGACTGAATTTATGGCTGTTTTGTCAACTGCTTTGCAGTACTATGTTCACCTTAGGTTAAATAATGATCCAGGATGGAGATCTATTAAGGTATTATAAATCCTTAAGTCTGCAAGACTTTTTTTTCCAGTTAAATTTTGCATTTGTACTATCTTAAGCCCTTGTACAAAATGTGGATTTATTATGGTGTTCTTATAATAGCAATGTCATAGATTATGTGTAGCTCATACACAACACTAATTAGTGTGCAAAATAGGGGCCCTTGTATATTGGCATAGAAGTTTGGAGACGGTTCCGTTTCTGGTAAAGATTTATTTGTGTTTGTTATTTAATAATATAGCTATATATATTTTTGAAGGTTATACTTTCTGATGCAAACGTTCCCGGTGAAGGGGAGCACAAGATAATGTCTTATATCCGTCTTCAGCGAAATCTTCCTGGTTTTAATCCAAATACACGTCACTGCCTATATGGTTTGGTACGTATTGTGATTTAGCTTGTTTAGGATTTTGTTCTGGTTTTACGATCCCATTGACCACTGTTAATTTTATCTATAACTGATTATTTTACTGATATCTAATAACAGGACGCTGATCTTATCATGTTGGCTTTGGCTACCCATGAAGTTCATTTTTCTATCCTCAGAGAAGTGAGTGTGCTTGTTTCTATTCTCGGTTGATAGTATTATCAATATGAATTTGGGACTTGTACGAATAGATAGTTTGTGTTAGGTCCAATATGTATTATTGAGTATAAATTGGCTAAAATGGTTAGTCAAGAAAAATTTGGAAAGAAAATTTTAGCCACTGCATAGAAACTCTTTCACTGAAATAATAAAAAAAATGTTAAAAAATTTCTTCAACCTTCCTAGACTAAAATATAAACAATTTCCAGAAATTCTACTAAGTTTCATGTTGATTTTGGTCATCAATTGTTTTTCTATAGCTCAGTCGAACATTGTCAACAAATTACAAATGATATAGTTTTGGTCAACTATGAGGACAAACAACAACATATCAATAAATAAAGTCATATTATTTTCAAGAAATGTGTCATTTTAGTGCCTGGGAAAGTAGTAGTATTTTTGAACTAAGGGTTATTAATAGTTTGGCCCTTGAAGGATGAATGTGAAGCTGTATGCATGATTAAGACGCTTCAAGCCGCCAAATGACTCATTTTATGCACAATTCTTCTTCTTCTTTGCAAATTATATACGTACTGAAAACTTAAATACACACATAGAACTTAGATATATTTACAATATTTGTGTGTGTATCAGGGTATTTGGTGATGAACGTTCTTTTCTTTGCAATGTCAATATTGAAGATCATGAGTCGAATTAGAGTAGATAGACGCCATTCATATATTTGTCAAATTAAGGTTTAAATTGGGAACTAAATATAGTGCATTTTTGGAATGTTCCTCATTGACATTTCTAAATTGAGCTCACATTTTTCTTTCAACAATAAATAAATTCAGTAATAATGCGTTGATTGCAAAAACAACTTGCATGGTTTACTTTCCAAGGGTGAAGTACTTGTCAATTTCGCAAAATCCAAGCTGACATGGGAGAAGTGTATAGGGGGGATAGTTTCAATCTTTACTTTTCACACTTCAACGGGTTAAGGGGTTACGTGTACGAATCTTACAAATTATGTTAGTATATTGAGGTTTACACAATCTTCTTATATCACTTTTGCCTATATGAGTCGTATTTGAATGATTTTGTGAGCTGACACAAATAATGCTTTTTTTCTTCTGTGATGCTTTATGTGTCCACAGTGACATATTTGAAGGGCGAAACTATTAATAACCCTTAAAAAAATTAGTTTCGTTGAAGGATATAATTGTTAAAGGCTCCTGGAGAAATTGATTCCAATGTGAGGTGTAGAAGCCATTTTATCATGAAATAGCACTTTGGATATTTATAAGAGATCTTTAGACTTTGTAAGCCATGAAATATCTGTTCTTATAAATTTTCTTTTGGAAAACATCAAAAGTGAAATGTGAATTTAAGAGAAAATTGATTATATCAAAAATTCCTCCTGAATGCCACAACCAAAATATTCCAAAACACCTTAAAATGATGTTTCATATTATAGTCAAGTCAAAGTGTCAAAAAATAAATTAAGTTTATTTTTAGAGATTGGATCTGATCTTAATTCGTAGAAAAACATTTACATTGTGTAGTCTGCAATGTGTGTTTGATATTTGCATGTCCTTTGATCCAATAATTAACCCATGGTTTTGCCCTATAAATTATGTCAGGTGTTAGATAATCCTGGACAGAAGGACAAATGTTTTCTCTGCGGTCAAGTGGGTCATTTTGCAGCGGAATGTGAAGGGAAGGGAAAAAGAAAAGCAGGGGAATTTGATGAGAAAGGTCATGTTGTGCCTAGAAAGCCTTTCCAGGTTCTGTTTTTGTCCCCCTCTTTCAGCAATACTAAATCTTGAGTGATACTCTCTTGACATCGTACTGTGATTTCCTAAATGTACCTTTTTCTTGTTGCAGTTTCTCAACATCTGGACTCTTCGGGAGTACTTGGAATACGAGATTAGGATACCTGATTGCCGTATCAAGATTGATTTTGAGCGCATTATTGATGATTTCATCTTCATGTGTTTCTTTGTTGGCAATGATTTTTTACCGAATATGCCTACACTTGATATACGTGAGGTCTGTGAAATGTTACATTATATACTTTTGAATCACCCTCCTTTTGGAATATTTGACTAAACTTCTGAAGAACTTTGTTCATATAATTGTTAAACTTGAACATGGGTAGAGAGTTAGAGATGTTCACCCATGAATTGCTTTGTTGTCCTTGCTACACAAATGAGCGAACGTGCATAGTTGGAATTGGAATGAACGTATATGTCATGAAACCTCATTTATTTTATAATTTTCTCCTCAGTCTTGCATATCGGTAATTACTGTAGATTTTGGTAGGAATCAATTGTGCTTAGTTTATTCTTTCATGTCCATCAATATATGCTAACTTAATGTTCCATCTATCTTTGTTCTGACCTGACATTTTGAGGCATGTAAAACTGTCCCGAGGCTGAGGGTAGCATCTCAGTTGCTAGCTGTGTTGCCATTACATATTGTGCATTCTTTTTTCAATTGTTCAACATATAGTTGAACTTTATGCATAGTTGGAATTGAAATGAACTTATATGTCATGAAACCTAATTTGTTTTATAATTTTCTCCTCGGTCTTGCATATCGGGAATTATTTACTTTAGATTTTGGTAGGAATAGATGGTGCTTAGCTTATACTTGTATGTTGTCCATCAATATATGCTAACTTAATATTCCATCTATCTTTATTCTGACCTGACATTTTAAGGCATGTAAAAACTGGCCTGAGGCTGAGCTTAGCATCTCAGTTCCTAGCTGCGTTGTCCTTACATATTGTGCATTCTTTTTTCAATTGTTCAAGGATGAAGTAACATATAGTTGAACTTTACACTTGACTGATATTAGATTTTCAATACATATTATTGTATTAATTGTCATTTCTTCAATTTCTGCTGTTTAGGGGGCAATCGATCTGCTCTTGGCTGTATACAAGAGAAAATTTAAGGTTTTAGGGGGTTATTTGACCGATGGATGTAAGGTATGCAAGTTGACAAATGACAGTCTTATTAGTAACACTGTCTTGAACTGAATTACTACTTTTAATCAACTGAAATTGTTCTCTTATCTCTTTGTTGATATCTTTCGTCAGCCGGACCTTAGCAAGGTAGGGCGTTTTATTGAAACTATCGGAGGATACGAAGACAAAATATTTCAAAAACGAGCTCGGCTGCATCAGGTCTTGTTTGTGTTACTAACCAGAATTATACCGTGATGCCTTGTTTTAATTTTTGTTACCATCCCATAGAGTTTATTCTTCAGTCCAATAAACAGAAATTATAAACTTGATTATCTAAGTAAACATATAAAAAAAATAAAGTGCATTTTTTTAATATATAATGTTTTGGGCTATCACTTCTATGTTTTGTACAAATGAAACGGAGATCTTTAATTTAATTATCTTGTTTTCTCATAACTATTCCAGAGGCAATCTCAAAGAGTCAAGCGTGATATAGCTCATGTTCAAACAGAAAGAGGAAATGATGCTGAACCACCACTCAAACCTGACGTGGTAGCAGTGGCTAACTTTGATAGTTCTTGCCCAATCTCAGGTGCTTCACCATACGCTGATATGCCAGTACATAAGCGCCCTACAAAAGCTGCACGTTTATCGTCAGGGTCTTCAGTAGGTGTTGCTACTGTTGAAGGAGAGAGTGATCTTGTCAAAGAAGTATGTGTTCATTTTCAATTAACTCGCTTTAGTGTACTCATCACTAATTCAGTCATTCTATTAATTCTTCGGAATTTTTTATTTTTGGGCTAGAATTTATTCTGTTATGAATTCAAAACAGCAAGGATGCAGTGCTAATTATTTGTGTGGTTATTAAAAGCATCTCCATTGCCAATTAGCTATTTTACTTTTTAAAATAATATGTATATAATATCTGCTAGCAAAATTAGCTAATCAAATTCTCGCTGTACTCCAGCCATGGTAGCTGGCTGAGCAACGGTAAGGTTGGTCAGTTTTTGACGATCAAACTGGACCGGACCATATATAACGGTTTCATTGGATAACAAACCGGACCAGACTCTTAGAAGATTGTGACCAAACCGAATCAGACTGGAATTAACCCTTTTGGTTTGGTCGGTTTTGGTTTTAAACCACACTAGAAACCTAACTATTAAAAAGATTTGGTTAAAAAGAAATTACGATCACCTAATATTCAGATGTAATTACTGCCCATTGAATACGGATATAAAAATATTGAAGCATAAAAAAACACCCTTCATGAATAACACAGTGGCACAAAATTGTTTCAAATTCCATACATACTTGATACTACTTACTACTTAGTGCCCAGATAGAGGAAAGATAGCAGACAGCCAGAGATGTATGTAATGTAATGTGTTAGTGAGTTGGTGCAGCTTGAGACTAGGGTTTTTTAAGATGGAAACATATTTTAAAAATATAAGATGCAAGGTATAAAGTAAAATTATTAAATGTAGTATAAGATAAATTTAAGTCGTATTAAGTATATATATAATAAATATAAATGTATATGTTTATTGAAATGGTCAGGTTCGGTCTTAATGGTCGGTTTGGTTTATTTCTATTGTTATAACTCCCTATTTGATTATTTCTATTGTTAAAGTAAATATAAGCAAATGAAAAAAAAAAGACAAAAGGAAAATGAAGAATGAATGAAAAAAATCCAAATACTAGCCAGTAGAGTCATGTTCCCTCTTTGAACCTAATGAGCCAGATAAGTCTTCCCCCAAAAAACAGTGATGTCACTTGGTGGGAGTCTTCCACACTATATGGCTAGCTCAATTTGAAATTTAGAGAGCCTGTGCACCCTGTTGGAGATGCTCACAGTAAGCAAAACATACTGAATCATATGTTGTACATTATCTTCTGAAGTTAATTTGAGGAAATCTTGAAAAGAGGTGGAAGATAACTGGAAGAATTCTGCTCAAAGCTGCAATGACCTATGCCTTTTGTTGTATCATAATCTAATTATGAATTCAACATCTGAAATATATATATGTATTACTTGATACATGACACTGGGTCTCTGTTATTACAAACTAAAGGACCTCTTGATTAGGAAACTAACTATGAATATTGTAGAGATCTGAGTAAATTATTTTGAACCTCAATCCTTAACTGCAAAAGTATCTTCGAAAAATATAAAAAGAAATGAGTACCGAAAATAACTTGTAGCTACCTTGTATTTCTTGCCTCACTGGTCACTGCTAACTAAAGTTGTCTTTTCAGGCATGTGACAATGAAGAAGAATTGGAAATAAAGTTGAAGAGCATTCTCCGTGAAAGATCTGATGCTTTTAACTGTGAGAATCCCCAGGAGGACAAGGTATAAGCTAGAATCATTTGAGATGGTTTACTAAGATGTATGTAGTAGCATAAGGACTGTTTGCGACTGCTATCTGTTTATTTATGTCATGTCAATAACAAACAAAGCATTGTGACACTAGGAACTAGCAGCAGACTTGGAAGCAAGTCATGTTAATTACTTGTGCAGTTTCACCTTTTTATGTTCACTGAATGACTGAGCCATCATACCCTCTAACATTATGCTTGTACAATTGTTGACCACATGCAAACCTAACCGAGATACAGGTTTGGTACGTCATCGACTGGCATACCCATAGGCAGTGAGCCCAGGACATCACTATATCTTTACGGCAACTTAAATAAAAATAGGATCAAGAACAATTTATGCTCGGTGCCACCACAACAGCAGCTTCAGATTTCTTCAATACAAATGATTTCATCTCTTTGATTTGCTGACTGCCTCTACTTAATCTCCATTCTTTCACTACTTAGACTATTAATGGAAGTTTTTCTTTTCCTTTTTTTTTAATTAATTTGTATTTTAGGTTATTGAGATTTCTAATTTTTAAAAGAAACTTTGCTGTCTATATATATCTGTACTATGCCTGTCAAAGCATAGAAAAACAAAACAATTTTTTTTTTTTTTTTTGTGTTTTCTTATTAATGTATTTTGATAAGTAAGTTATTTAATTTTTTCGAGTTTGAATATACAAATTAATTATTTATAAATTATTAAAGACTCCCAGCATTGAACCTGGAATTACAATTTCTTACACTTTGACTTCTAGTTACTGTTGTTGGATTCTAATATATTTACTAAATGATAAATGATCTTTCAATGTGATATTTTTAAATTATTTATTTATATAGGTGACTTGTGCTTTGAATTATCATTTTGTGCCCCCTCGATAGATAAGATCCTGGTTTTGTCTTTGGAAATTGTCACTAGATTTCGAGAAATAGATATAGAATGCATTTAAACTGGGTTTTATAATATACCCAGAGGATTTAGGTTTTCTGAAAAGTCTTTACTTTGCAGGACTTTTAATATATGAAAGGGTTCCATATTATACCTGTGTTTTAAAATTTATATCAACTTCTTGTTTACATGTTGCAGGTCAAACTAGGAGAGGCAGGTTGGAAAGAAAGATACTATGAAGAAAAGTTTTCTGCAAAAACTCGAAAGGAGCGTGAAACCATCAGAAAGAATCTTGTGAGTTAAATATCATTTCTTTGAACATGTAACAAATGATTTAAATTCCTTTTACTTTTAGATAGGATGGATGGAGCATCCTTATATTGTCCAATATTTTTGGGTTCTGTATCTACTTGTCTTGCCCCCTTTGCAAAGTATAGCACAACTAAAATTAGGTATACTGGATGACAAAAAGTAAACCTTGTATTTGTAGTAAGGTTGACTGAGCCTTTTTCTTCTAGCATTCGAATTAGACCAGTGGTAACTTTATCCTCATCCATCCTGATCGATTATCCACACTACATAGTGCATATTTTCTCTTCTTAAGGTACTCTCTATTTTGACTCATAGTTGTTCTTTGCTCATTGTTGGGAATCTTATATTCCTGGTTTCTAGTGAATATTTGATTCAAACACTGATATGTTTAAACTCTTGCTGGATTTATCTGGTTGCGCTTTATGAGTATGTTTTGGTATGACATTGTTTATTTACCTTAGTTTGTCGTCTTCCACGCTTCATGTTGTTGCTCGCTTGGCATTTTTATTTTATATTCTTTTATCTGGTTTTATTATTTAAAATTTATCTATTGATTACGAGCAAAAAGTTGGAAACCTAATGTTTAGTGTTCATTTTTAGCTTGGCATATAACTTTATCCTCCATTTAGTTGACATGATAAATTGATGTTCTTTTATAGCTGGACAAGTTAATATTTACTGGGAGGAAAAAAAAAAAAGAAAAAGAAATGTACATTAAATTATGTGAATTGACACTTTACAACTTGGCATAATTTGTATCAGTGTTGGCATGTTTGGATATATTAGTTATGATAGATGGTGTTAGTTGTAGCTCGTAACTTGAAAACCTGATGATGCCTAAGAAGGAAATGACAATTATAAGAAAAACTAGGTTGATAAGAGCCGTAGCAGCTAGCATGTGAACTTTTCCCAATTTACATCGGGCATTTTAAGTTTAATTCTTGTAGATCTATTTGCAGAGTGGTATTTGGTTGAAAAGCAAGCTCAAGCTGTACTAGCTTATCATATTCCCACTGACAAATACACCAACCACATATTCTTGGGAATGAATCATTCTTTTTACCTTACTGCTCGAGGCTTTTTATCAAGGTTGTGAAAATAATTACTATATTGTAAACTTATCAAAAAACCAAAAAAGATAAAAAACAAATTGACTTCAAGTGATATGGTACATGGCAAGACTGCTTTTAAGCCAAATATTACATGATTGTTGTTTATGTATGAAAATGTTACAAGTGCAATTTTTGACATGTTAATTTGACAAGTGTCTGATGCTCATTGTTAGGTATTGAGTTATACCGAAGGGCTTTGCTGGGTTATGCATTATTACTATAAAGGGGTTTGTTCATGGCAGTGGTACGTTGTCGTGATTCTTTCTAAAGCATTTTTGTCATGCTATTCAATATTCCCCCGTCCCATTGGATTGTTAACATTGTTCAAATTATGTGAGGGAGAATTTGAACAATGTTAACAATCCAATGGAACGGCGGGAGTATTATTTTGTGGATTTGCATTTTTCTGTCTATATGACCTCGGGGCAGTAGAGATAATAGTGTGTGACCGAAGAGCACAGCAGGTGGTTTTTTATTAACTCAAGTTCCATCGTGTAGGTTCTATCCTTATCACTATGCCCCATTTGCTTCTGATATGAGGGATCTGAAGGAGCTAAATATAAGCTTTGAACTAGGTACTCCATTCAAACCCTTTGATCAACTGTTGGGGGTTCTTCCCGCTGCCAGGTGATTTCCGATCTCTCTTTTTTCATTAAACATGTTTTCAGATGTGAGATTGTAACCTAATTTACTTGCAGTGCCCATGCACTTCCTCGTGAGTATCGGAAATTAATGACTGATCCAAACTCTCCTATTATTGATTTTTATCCAACTGGTAGGTTTCTGTATTATAGATGATGACGTGCTCTGTTTGTCCTGAAGTTCTTTACCTTGATAGTATTTTTATTGGTTTTTATCAGATTTTGAGGTGGATATGAATGGGAAGCGATTTGATTGGCAGGTGCATTTCCTTCATGTTACATCTTGGATTTGTCTTGTGCAGTCTTTTAATCGAGGTGCCATTCCACCTGTGTTAACCACTATAACAGTTTTTCTACCTGCTCATGTAGGGGATTGCCAAATTAAGTTTTATTGATGAAACCCGTCTGCTGGCAGAGGTTGCAAAACTTGAGCATACTTTAACGGTATAATGAAATTTATCACTTCTAATAGACTTATTCTAGTGAAAAGGCGATTTTGCTTTACTAAGTAACATGTACTATTGCAGGATGAAGAAGTTAGAAGAAACAGTACAAGGCCTGACATTCTTTTTGTTGCATTATCCCATCCTTTATCACCACTCGTGTCTTCTCTTGAGAATCATTACAAGCAGTTGACTGTGGAAGAGCGAGCTGATAAGGGAAATCAATTTAGAGTGCAACTTAATCCAGGAATTAGGTATTAGTTTCAGTGTTCACTTGTATAAAATAAAAACTAACGTACCCAATATGTTCCAATTGGAAGCATGCTCTGAGGTTTAGATGTACGGCGCGTTTACGTGATAGCCCTTACTTTAGAGTGTTTCCGTGAGGATCCCCATACTTGTATATAATCAGCATGACAGTGTTCACTAGGTATTAAATGTGAGTGCACTTGATCCGGGGATTAGGTATTAGTTTCAGTGTTCACTATTATAGAATTTAAACCAAACAAACCCAATATGTCCCAATTGGAAACATGCCCGTGGGAGGGATAGATGTACGGAGACCTTAAGCTTGTTTACGTGATGTACCCTGACCTTAAGAGTGTTTCCTTGAGGATTCCCATACTTGTATAAAATCACTGTGACAATGTTTACTAGGTATTAATTTTCCCTTCAGTTTTAACGGGACTTTTTGCACAACTATGTCAGCCTTCAATAAAACCACCATGGTAGCCATCCGTAGGATTTGCCCTCTAGTTTTAAAGAGGTCTTTTTGTAACACAACACTCCTCTGACAACCTATATGATGCGCGAGAGACCTCAGTCACTCTCTCCTTTTTCGAATGATAAATGCCAAATCCTTAAAAACTTTTGTTCTGAGTTACCCCTTTCTCCTCCTCTGTGGACTTCTACCTCTTTATTTCTTGCATTGTGTTTCAAAGTTTTTTAAATGAAGAAAAGAAAAGAATTGATGAATTGGATTTGAGAGAAAAGAAAGGGAAAATAATTTGTATGATTTTCTATCTTTTGTTGCGAGTTTTTTTAAGAGAAGAAAGGAAGTGTAGATATGTAATGATCATTACATTTTTTACTGTAACTTGTCTCTCTTAATCTTCCCATTTCTGGGAAGTAAATTTTGGAGAGAATTTAACTCATTTAACCTTCCTATCTTTTCTTTTCTTTTCTCAAAAAATCTGGGGAACACTTGAGAAAATAATAACCACATCTATTTCTCTCTCTCGAAAACTGAAATCTAGAACACAGTGTCAAAGCAGCCAATGCACAAACCTTCTGGACATCATGTGCATGTTCTTAGTACGTTCTTTTTAATTATCCACTATGCGTGAAAATGTGTATAGCCTTGATCATCGACCTTGTTGGCGTGAAACTAAATTGTTTCTTGTCACCACTGTTCCTCCATGTGCCTTGCGTCGGTATATGTGTGTTGCCCATATTTATTAAGTTAATATATAATAAACACCAATCTTTCATTTTAATAAGGTACATTGCGTGGTAATTTGACTGGTACATTGCTAGAACTTGTCATTGCTCATCTTAGTGATTTCAGTGTGTTCTTACTTATTGCCTGTAATGTTTTATGAGAATGAACTATCAAACTATATTTAGAACCCTTTTGTTCTATTTGTGCTGCTTTTAGTGGTGGGATGAATGGTTATATCTCTGTTTGCGATGGAGTCCCCTGCCCTCCCATTTTTAAATCGCCTGTCGAAGGAATGGATGATATTACGAATAATCAAGTGATGTAAGACTTTACTTGCAATATGCATTGATTATTTGATTTGTAGATACAAACTCATCTATAGATACGCCTACACTTCCTCCTTTTAGATGTGCTATATACAGACTTCCAGATATGCATGAACATATAACACGCCCACCTGTTGAAGTTAAGCTTCCGCAAAAGGTATCTTCATAATTCAGCTAATTATTTCCCCCGTAGTTTGCCTATGAATCTTTTCCCAGTTCTTATGCTTTTATACTGCAGTTGCTGGAGTCATGTTTTAAAGTTCATGTCTTTGTGTGGCTATATCATAAACCACAATTGATAAATTCCTTTGCTTATTAGCTGCTAACTGGGACTGTTGGACACATGACATAGTTCTAGTTGGGTTTTCGGGCTACTTTATTAATAGATTTGAATATTGAACATACTGTATACATAGTAATACACATTTTATCCGTTTGTTAGTTAGATAACATCCTTCCTCTCTACACACCGACAAAAATACATTTGATTAAAAAAAAAATATTACTCCCTCCGTCCCAAATCTTTTGTCTTATTTGACTTTTTTTTGGTCAAATTGACCGAACTTTGACTACCATTTACGTATTATCATTTTATGATTCACAAGATTTGAAAAGTACATATTAAAGTAGATAAAATGTACTTTCTAGAGGTACAAATTTTATTACATCTCTATTTATATTTGATGTGCAATATTTGGTCAATTTGACCAAATAAAAGTCAAATAAGACAAAAGATTTGGGATGGAGGGAGTAATTTTTATTTCCATCAAAATATAAGAAATAGAAATGTTTCCATGTCAATCCTTAAACTAGTTATTAGTTACTTGAGTGAAAGTTTCTTTATAATATAAATAGGATGTCAAGCTGTTAATTTTCGTCGTCGTGTATAACCCCACATTACTGCTTGTTTGTTCAGCCTTATTTGAATTTTCCAACAATTTTCACCTTTTCTTTAACTCAGTATAGATACCAATAAGGAGCCAATAAGGTGTGGTCAAGTTTGTCGGATACAAATTGATGTAGGACGAGTTTACAGACCCATCTCCGCATGGAAAATTTGAACTTATTAAATATTCAACTCATAGATTACAATTGTTTAGTTAGAGATTCTATAATTTTGAAGCTAAGTAAATTCCTATTTTCGTACCATATTTAAGTTAAACTGAAGTGCAATTTTTTTTACAACTCTATTACCATAATTCTAACATTTTTTAATAATCAACTCACCTAGTTCAATTAATATATCTAGCGAATTACAGTTAATTCTATCCCTGAATAATATACTTCCGCAGTCCCACCGATTTCTGCCCAAGGAATTAAATGACCTTTTATACAGACGCTAGATTAGGGTAGGGTTCTAGAGATTTTGTGTTTACGGGTGGGGTTCGGTGTTTGGTTTGACAGGGCTATGGAGCCTTCTTGAAACCTTGTGATTGGTTCTGCTATTTTGTTGTTGGTATGTTAGACCTATTTTTTTGCACCTCTTTAGGTAGTGTCTTGGCCTTATTGTGCACATCCATTCACATTGTCTTTATTGATGATGTTTTTTTGCGACTTATCAATTTATAAATGTTAAATCCTACTCCAATATATGCTGTATTGCAAAAGTATTTTTATGTTTTTTTACAAATTTCATAACTTTTCAAGATTTCCTCCTTGAATGAAGTTTTCATCGAAAGAGACTCCCTAAGCAGGGGTAACGTCTTTGTTAATCTTACGCTCAAACTATCAAACCTAAGTTTCGAGTGTGATATACTATGTATGCATTGTATGGTCAGGAAAATTAGATAATTAAGTACTTTTTATGGTGTAGGTAAGAATTGCACATGCCAACTTTATGGGTAAGCAATGTTTGGTCGGGAAGTTAGAAAATAGAAGACTTTTTATGGTGTATGGTGTGTGAGAATTGCATATAGCAACTTCAACCAAACAATAGCAACTAAGTCTTCCTTGAGAACATGTTGTGTGAGTGTATATGTATTATCGTATGTATGTAATATGATTACAATTGCAAGGTTGAACTTAAATATTGTTGGCCTAAATGGTTTTCAAACGAGATATGGCTACAAATGTGTTACTATTTTTTTGGTTTTAACTAACACAAATGTATTACTAATTCAGTTTTTTTAACTTGTAAATAACTTTATTTAATTATTTACTAAATTACAATTATATTCGTTTATTGATTAATTATGCTCAGTGATTGGTTACAAAAGTTAATAAGAAAATACATCAACTTGAAGGGCTTTTTTATTTAATATAAAATATAACAAAATTAAATAAATTAATTGAAAACTAAGTTTGTTTTACCCATTAATTACTATATTATCAACTTAAACAATAAGCTTATAAAACAGGGAAGATTACCTAAAGTCCAAAATTTTAAATTAGGTGCATATTCCCTTTTCATTTTTTAATAATTAAATGTAAACATGATTTGTTTCAGTTAAATTATATCTTTAACAGTAGTCATGTTATTTATTATAGGGATATAGGGGTACTATTATGGTTTTGACTCTTCAAATTGGTACCATTTTTCCCATAGTATTGGCTTCTTCAAATGGTACAAGTGGTATAATTGAGAATCCTATAATTGCAAATTAAGATTAGAAAAAAAGTAATGAAAAAAACCCGGTTGGAGAATAGATAGGGAAGATGAATATATGTTGCTCAAGGAGAGGAAGAATATGGAATTGAATTTATCTTGATCTTTATTTTAAAATATTTGGTGACTGTTAAGGAGTTTCTTACTTTGACAAACAATAAGAGTATGAGACTAACAAGCCAAAAGTTTAGGTGCACCATGAGTAAGTAAAAAATACGAGATGGTACCATCAGGAAAAGTCAATACCAATATGGTACCATTAAGATGATCGCTTTATTATATATACTTATAGTTGTTTAAACAATAAATTTAAATACCTTAAGTATTTGATATAAACAAACATGTGCAATGTATTGAACCTGGTACATAAAAGCGATGGTAATTCAGAATCCGTTCCATCCTTACCTCGGTCCAGATAATTGAGGTGAAAGTTAGGTTGTCTTGATATAGTTTCTTGATCAGCGGATAATAGGTATTTGTTCACTTGCTTTATTACAATGTGTGATTGTATTAATTAGACCATATGTGTCATGTATGAACCACAAGCCCACAACTCTTCTAATAATTCTTTATTCTGATAGGGAAAAGATTGTCCCCCGAGATCTGGAAGTTAGATATTGAACTATTCCTAGTAGTTTGGTGGTATATTTTGCAAATTCTAGGGTTAAAAGTTTTATTGTGTAAAATTATTTCTTGGCTTTTTAGGTATTAGCTTTCATTTGTATGTGTTGTATTTAATTTCCTATATTATCCACCACTTGGATAGAATTAGTTGCAAGGATACCAAATTTGTTTTGTTGATGATATATATATTTTCACTAATGAGATTATTGTTGAACATGCAATTTCTATGGTGTACATTTTGAATATTTACGAGGTTTCTCTACATTTGCCATTCATTAAGTTGATTAAACTGTAATTGACATCATATATGGTGCATGTGTGATGTGTGTGTGTTTTGTCCATGTAATATTTGCTTAATTGGTAGTCAGATTTTCTCTACTTCTTGCAGACGGTCACGGTTGGGGACTTAAAAAGGGACCCTATATTGTGGCATGAAGATTCTGGAAATAGATCTCAGAAAAATGAAAGGTAACTTAAGAATTCGCTGTGTGTTCTTCGATTGTGCAAAGTTTTTGGCCATGTTTAGTATTAGCCATTCAAGTATTTGTATTGGTGTTCTGTCACTATTCCAGGAAACTAGTAGTCATGCAACCTTCGCACTTGCAATTTCCTAGAGGAGCCATCTCTGGCCAGCAGCTTGTTGACGCTGCTCGTAGACTTGTGATGAATAGTTTACATTTAACAACGGATAAAAATGCTGGTGGAGATCAAAACAGTCAGTTACTTCCTTGTTCTACTACTTCAACTGTCTTAGAATTTCCCTTGCACCAGAGCAACAGACACATTAACGAACTCTGCAGAGTTGTGCCACCAAGTAAACCAGCTCTTCCTAGTAATAGCTTGACCAACATTGTTGTCGCTACATCTCCTCGGACAAAAAACTCCCTGCGTACTGCTCACAAGCAACTGAAGTGGAAACAGCGAAAATATAAAAAGGTAAGCAGATATTTACTTATTTTCTTCTCGCTTCATCTTTTCTCTCCATTGGCGTGCTTAGGTCTCCTATTTTTGTGATTTTGTGATGCAGCAGCAGCAGATGAAAAAGGACAAGGAGACTTGTGGGTTGCTGAGTGATTTGAATCAGCCCAAGTCAAAGTCAAACAAGCCCATCACACATTAAAAAGAATTTCATTAGTTTGTACTGAAATTATAGACTATAATGTACAATTTGTACCATCTCTCTCTCCCGTAGTAATTATATGTAATATTCTGTTTACTTAAAAAAATTATTATTAAAATGAGGGCAGAACCACTCGACTGTAAGGAGAGGGCATGGCCACAAATAAATGTGAGAGGGATAAGATCATGAGGAAGCTCATTTCTTGAGTTCTTGTAGAAGTTTCTGCTGAATAGAATACGAATGTACTGTATATGTTACATAACTAGTAATTAATATAAATTGAAACTTTCAATCATTTTCGTTTGCAGGTCAGTCTGTAATTTATAGCAGTATTTAGTCACTGAAAATTATGCAGTTAGATAAGGATTTATTTACCTAGCTATTTTTATGTAGTGAACGAGCTTCAGTGCCAGGGATGTCAAAAGCTCGAACGGTTTTGGGTTTGATGTAATAAAAATTTAAGAAACACCCAGCAAAACATTTCAAATTGAATCTGTTGGATTTTGTTTTCGGTTTGATCAGAAACCAAAGGTAGCTACAATCAGATTCCTACTAAAAATATACTGTATAACTTATAACCCGTTTTTGTTTTAATCGGAAATCAAAAGATAATCAAATCGGGTGAAAGCCAATGTATCGCTTTTTGACGCAACTATGCCCAAAATAACACTTTACGGCAAAAATGTCCAGAATAACTCTTTGCACATGCATGTTGTGCATGCGTAGGCTCGTATACGTATGTAATGGATACACTTGTGCTACTATATATATATATATATATATATATATATATATATATA
>PHNY01001697.1:13423-25539 GCA_003724115.2 Anethum foeniculum
AAACAATAGTTTGCATTTAACCAAATGAGGAGGTTGCCAATTTAACCAAATGAGGAAGTTGCCAAGTTTTGGCAACCTTGGGCAACCTCTTAGCAACAATAGAACTCCAATAGGTTGGCAACCAAGGGTGACATGCCACATAAGATTTGGCAACCCCTTGGCAACCCCTAGTGGAGATGCTCGTGTTATGTAAATTATTACTTATAAGTTATTTAGACGTTTGGATAATTTTACTATAAGTTGGCGATGTATTTGGTAAATCATAACTTATAAGCATGATCGCGAATCGAAACTAATAACCGAGCTACCAACTAAGGATTAATCGGAACAAAAATGAAAATATTTTAGAGATTTTTTCAAAAATACAATTTTTTTAATTTTATAAAAATATGTTTTTAAAATTTTTTATTTGCAAAAATACGATTTTGCAACTAGACACAACCTTGAATTCAACCAAAACCAACCTAAAATACAACTAAAAACAATTTTAGTTATCTTCCAGAATAAGTAAAAAAGTTGCGGATCTAGTTATTTTTTTGTTGCAAACCGTATTTTACAAATATTTTTAAAAGAGAGTGAAATCATATAAAAAAAAGCTTTAAAATGTAGCATTTTTAATAATTTTTCTATATTTTAATAATTTAACAATAGGCTAATGTATAGATATGTAAATATTATTAAATATTATTAAATATTTCATATTATATAGTCTTATATGTGGTCTTCTGTTTTAGTGCCGCTTACCAAAGCAAAATGATAATGATAAGCAGAAAGTACCGGCCCCTTGCTTTCGGTATATGGACACATAAGTGACCAATAAGCACATTCAAAATTTTCGCCGATTTAATAAAAGGAGAACCTGCTTTCGCCTGATCAAATCCACTTATGGGGAGAGCCAAACATGCACACTGTATTTGTTTGCAATACAAATTCCTCCTCTCATCTTCACTAGTTGGTACTACTATAGTACAATGTGACATATCATGTAGTACTACTATGTGACAAATCATGTCTTCTGGAATGTTCATGTAGTACTACTATGTGACAAGTCATGTCTTCTGGAATTGCATTCTTTTAATCTTTTTATAGGCCAAGCAAAATTTAAATAAGGAAACTAAGTAGGGCATTTGGATTGCGTTTGGAAATCGGAATCGGAATCGGGAATGAAAATGAAGAATATGGGAATCCGGTAAATGGGAATGAGAATAATATGAAATCCCAATGAGTGGGGTCGGGGAGTATGATTTACGCACCTTGACGGAATGAGGTTCTTATTTCATACACAAAAATTACTAATTCAAACACTAACGTATGGGATTAAGATTCTCGTTAACCGGGCTCATTAACCATGAACGAACACCTATAAAATCAAAATTTAAGCGATGATAAAAATGTTTCCGATTCCCGTTAACCGGGCTCATTAATCATAAACCAATACCATCTATAAAATCAAAATTTAAGCAATGATAAAAATGTTAATACTCTGGATCTCATATATTTGTGTAGGTAAATTATATTTTAAGCTAAATTTCAAGTTAAAATACCGAATGCAACTTTGTGTACTGGACTCGGTCACTTGTTTTTTATATATATATTCGCGTCGACAATAATAGCTGTGAGAGATGATGAGATATACTTCTGACTGATTATTTATATAGAGAGGACAAGTGGCGGGGCCAAATTAGGTGTATGAAAAGCAAAGTTGTAGTACTAGTTATTTGGTCAAATAATAGAGAGAGATTAAACCCACGATTGAATTAATGAAAATTGTACAATGGACACTTTGCATCTAACCTCTACAGGTGGCAATACTAATACTGAAGATTAGTGGAATATTATGTACCAAATTAAATAATAATTACAGAAAAGAAGATTAGTAGTATATCTCATCAAGAAAAGAATATTACACAAAACGAATTTTAGAACAAATAACAGCAAAAGTATATTTTTATAAATAAAATAAACCCAGGTAAAACCCAGATGCAACTAATCTAACCATATAAATTACCTAAGTAATTAATTTGCAAATAAATTTATGATTTTATGTATCCATTACTAGAATATAATTAAAAGCAGTGTTTTAAAAATCGCCGAGTCAGCCGAGTGAGTTTTAACCCCTCATCCGATCCGAGTTTCGAGTAATCGGATTTAAAAATGATTTTATAAAGAATCGGTCAAAATTCGGTTTTACTCCGAGTACTCGAGGTCAAACCCGAGTTTGACTTTCTCAATTTTTTATTATTTTATTTTAAAACTATTCCCAAACAAGATCAGACGTAAAATTATATATATTTCAATTTTTTTTGTAAAATATTGACATTTATTAGAATTGATATGTGGTTTATTATTAAAACTTATATTCGATTATTCCGTCAAAAATTATCAAACAAGCAATCATTATTTCAACTCTATTATTTCGATAGTGTAATTAAAATATTAGCATTATTAGATTATTTTATTTTTTATTAGTATATAATTATATATGAGAGAAAAAATTAATAAAAAAATGATGCCTGATTAATTATCCGAGAAGTACTCTCCGAGTTCCGAGTTCCGAGTTCCGAGTACTCGGAACAAAATGAGTCGAACCGATTTCCGATTTTTACAATGTTGATCGAAAGAATTACCTCTTGAGGGCACCCAAACCTCTGCTTCCAATGACAAGAGAATCAAGCTTCAAATGTTCCACAGCTTCGCATAACTTGTCCCTTGCATCCCCCCAGTATATCTTGGCCAACACCTTAGCCTGCATCCATTAATCTTCAACCATTAATCTAAATACGCAGTCACTAATTATTCAGTTATACATGTCTCTCGCTCCCTTTACCGGAGGTTATTAAATCGAACATAATCGAAAATAAGATAGGTGCGTGAAAATACTTTTGATTATTAAAGGAAAAGAATTAATGCGTAAGATCACATACTCCTTTAGTCCTGGAAACCGTATCAAGGATATCAAGAACCTCAGCATCGTGAGTAAGACCATATTTCTTTAACACGTTCGCCTCCCTCAGCTCTTCCAGAGGTACCAAAGCTGATATTATATCAAGTCATCACCGCAAATTATTAGTCACACACAGATACACAAAATGAAAATAAAGAGATAACCGCAAAGGTGACACAAACACACACAAGAAAATAAAACTATACATACGTGATCCCGTGTCCTCAAAAAGCTGCTTATTAGCGGAGTGATCAAGTTTAGGAGACGCAACATGAATGATAATTATTTCATCTCCAGCTTCGAGAAGATTATTGACTGCCCATCGGAGAGCTGTTTTGCTTGTTGCTGAATAATCCATCGCTATTCCCACTCGACGGCACCCTGCATTTGCCATTTTTTTCTTTCTCTCGCACAAAAATAATGTAAAGATACTCTGATTGATATAAAGCTGTATGTTCTCCAACTCTCTCTGGCTATATAATTTATACACACTTAATGACTTCTAATAAAAATTACTGTTCAGTCGCTTAACTTTTTTACACGTTTTGACTATACAGTAAAAAAATATTTTTTCTAGAATTTTTTTTTCTGAATAAAAGTAATAAACTAAAATTAGTATTCACAAATTTTTTTTTTTTAAAAAAATAATAATTACGATGTGGTCAAACATCTTAAAACTACATGCAGAAAAGTCAAATGACTATTATTTTCGAATAGAGGAAGTATTACTTTACGATTTAAGTTGCCCTTGACTTTTTTATATATCGTTTATTATAAAGTAAGTTGCATTTTTATATACAATTTAGTTGTAATAAAAGATGATACTACTATATAATTTTGTATTTTTGTTAAATGAGATAAGATCTAGATGATTTCAAAACAAAAAAAATAAGATATTATTTAATAAATAGCAAAGAAAAAAAATATAAATATTCTTTGAAGAGCCGCCTAGCTTCTTGAAGAGACTAGAAGTTTTAGAACTAAATTATATAGCAAAGTCCATTATTGATAACTAATGATGATGAGCTAAAGAATAGAGGGGTGGGGAATTTGTCGTTGCTTTATTCCTCTTTCGTTGATTATACTTTTCTCCCTGTTGTATGTAACTATTACTTGTTAATCTAAATAAGAAAAAGAAGGTGAAAGAGATGTTAAACGAGTTACAAGTTGACATACATTTCGAAGGTTTGGGATGTTATCTTTGCTTTATGATTGTAAGCAATTTTGTGTAAATAAATTTTAGAGTACTAATATGGGCACACAATAAACACGGAAATTCATAATTTTGAGTTATTTTGGTTAGTTCATTCTTTAGATAGTGGTGGACCCCCTGCATTTACAAAAATTCCACCAATAAAATTGGCTCAAATTTATAAATTTTCGTACTTATTGTGTGCCCATGGGCACATGGTAGAAAAAACGTTTTAGCAAAACTAAAAGTGGAGGTACCGTATTCTACCAAATATTTCTTGAATTTATCAAGATTAATTATTTATTTGTATGAAGCATAAAAAAGTTAGAACTTTACTTTGAAAACCCGTCTTATAAATCTCCGAAAATTGATAACTTTACGTTAAAAAATCATCTGAATATTAACATAACAGAGTTCTAACCAAATAAACACGACAACTATTCAACAACGTGATTAAATTTAACTCTCAGCTAAATCATGAGATTATGATTTCAATACAGAAACCATCTCTGTATTCCATATCATTATCATTATCTTATTTTCTTTCAACTTGTCTCCCCGAGTCACTGTTCAAATGTAAAAAAAACGTCTCCAATTTCAGACTCTTTAATTCATATAAAACATGAATAATATCAAAAATTAGACCTGTAAACCACGATACACAATGATTAGGCCCAACAATGTTTCATACATATAATACGACTGGGCTGCTTCATGGCTTAATGAACATATGTGGACTTAACCAATAAAATCAAAATGAACTGGTGTATGAATTTAGTCAATTCTCATCGGAATGGAACTACTAATGAACCCAATGTTTTAGGTGACACTCCAGGAAAAAAGCAATCTTATATAGAAACTATCATCTCAGAAAAGATATATAGCCGCAAATATTTTTACAACAAAACTGTGACCTTATTTTTTGCCGTATCACATACATTAAAAAGGTTTATTAAATCCAATAGAACAGCAAGCAAACTTCAAATCTCTCCCCAGACAAGCTAAACTTGAGCTAAACTTGATGCAGCTTTCTTAGATATCTCCAGGGCCATTGATATCCTGGGACCATGTGTAAGCAACACCAGTGTCATATACTCCGTATAATACTAAAAATAAGAAATTAATGGAAGCCTGTCTATACCTTGTTCTGAAGGACAGCACCATCAGGAATTTCCAGTTTCTCTCCAGATTTTGCGTTAATGGTTACTTTCCCCTGATAATAATAATAATAAGACACTGGCGAATCAAACTAACAATAATAAAGAGCAATTGCATACTGAAACTACATGAGGAGCTTAAAAGCAACATCAGTTATGCTGAGAGAGTTTTTGGTACCTTAAGAGTGACCCCAGTTCCAAACCATACATCACCAGACACCTTTAAACTATCTAGCTCAACGATACTAGGGATTGACTTGAAACGCTTTAAGAAGTCAGCAACCTGAAAGAAAAACATATGATATAAGAAGCTGTACAAAAGCACTCTAACATTTCAACTACTTGATAGATCATATATCAACCTTCTTAAATTCAGGTCCCAATTCAATAGCAGGATTTGCAGGGTTTGCCCTTGCTGAGTTCCGGGTCACAAGACCATCAGCTAACGTATAAAGATCAGACTGTAAGGACGAAACTGAAATTAGATTGTCATCCACTTAAAAAACAAAAGTTTTAAACACAATCAAGTAAAGATGTTAACCTGAACAAGAAGCAAATCTGAACTCGCTTTTACAGGAAGGAAACGAGATCGTGGAACATTACTCCCAATAGCTTGATTGAAAAACTGGTTTACGTAAAATTAGAAAAAACTTTGTCAAAAAGCTATGACATTATGGAATAACTTAACAAAAAAGATGATTATACCATACAATCCTAATAAATATAACTCAGGTGCACTGGATGTGTCACGTATAAACCAGATAGAGAGATACAGACAATGGGATTTTACGTAGTGTACCTTAATCGCAGCACCAGCTGCAGTTTCTAACTGAAGAACTTTAACCCCATCAACTTCCTGTAGTAGAATCAGCTTTTTGTCAGTGCTAGTCCAATAATATGTGTTTTACCTGAGCAACAACAACTGAAGGGAAAATCACACCTTTGGGTTTGGAATAATCTCCATCTTCAATGCATTTTCTTGTACAAGTCTTTTAATTGCATTCAAGTTTACCCACCTAGAAGTAACAGTAAGGGTTTGGTCAGGAGCAGTAATTTAAAATATAGTTACTAAAGTCTATTTCTACGAAAAAAGATGAGCTTAACTTACAAGTTGTTGGTATTGAAAATTTTGAACTTCTCTATCGACTTAAATTCATTGACCTGAAGGAAACAAAAAGCAAACAGATCAGCTAGATACATGAAATAAATGGGATACATGGCTGTTGACTTTATATGAATCAAACCACTACTTCTTGATTTTATAATAAAACAATACAGAATTACTGGTGTAATCGAATTATTATCTGTGAGAACAGATCTTGCAAAGGAAAAGGTGGTGAAACTTTCATCTGGTTCATGGTTAATGAGCCCGGTTAACGGGAATCGGAACCTCAAACCCATACATTAGTGTTTGGATCAGTAATTTTGATATAGGAAGTGGGGGACCTCATTCCCTCGAGGTGGGTAAATCATACCCTCCCCACCCCTTGGTATTCCATATCATTCCTATTCCCATTTACCCCCATTCTCATACCCTTCATTCCCATTCCCGATTCCGATTTCCCACCACAATGCAAAAGCCCAAAGGTAATTCTTGGTGTAAACAAAATGTGTTTAACTAATCAAAAACTCAAATATATCCCAAAACTCGTTTAACAATTAATTTGCACTGATTAGATAAACATATCACATTTAAAACTTTGGTACTTACCTTTGCCATCTCATATATAATCCTAAAAAATCAAGTATTCAGGTGTGTTTTAATTAACCCAGCAACTGAAGTTGCACTTTTAGTAAACGATGTGCTTGAAATTTCATTGACACTCCTGCTACAAGATAGAGCATGTCTTAACATCTATCTTTTATTTTTCTGGCTGGCTGCTCCCACAGATATTATGAGCAAGGCAGGAACACAAAAACCATAGAATGTTACTCTATTCGTTTAGTCATGGCATGCTAGTTCTATCGAACAACCTACGTATTTTATAATTGTTCAAAGATATATATATTCACTTCTAAAACAGGGGTATAAACAGGTATATAACAAATTATACAGATAAACATTGTATATATGGTTTCAATGCATAACCAGAATAGGACACAAAGGAACCAATCTTACATGTTCATCAGGAACCTGCGCAATCTCCAGGAGCTGCAACACACAAAGACAAGATGCATGAATATGCAAATAAAGCAGAGAGCTCAGTCATACATAACATATATGTCTCTCTTAACTTAAGCTTGCTAAAAGGTTAAAATAATTATTATTTTTTAATGAATGGCATTATAAGGAGTAAAGACACCCTTGTCCTGTGAAACAGGTAGAAGACTACAATCCACGAGGAGCATTTTTACAGTACAATGGGATTAAACATTAGTATTCTACACAGATAGCAATACTAAATATGTAACATGTTTTATTATTCACACAGAGGGAAGAAACAAGTGCTGTCTTGAGTATTCTTCTCTTGCTGGAAGTAAGTTGCATTTAAGAAGTTAAATAAGAAAGGGTTTTTTGGTCCCTACAGTGCTTTCCCCATTGCACTGACGTATAAAGCCAGAAAACATATTTAGTAATTTGACGAAAACATCTTTAAGCTTACTTCCGTGTGACAAACCCTATTAATGGTTGCATTAACTAACCAAAAAGAATAAAATTAACTCTATATTCATAATATAAGTTTCCGTAAACAGAGTACCACATTTTGTATAAACCAGAGTATAAAAATGAATAATTTGGTAAATATAAACTGCAAGCCAGCGTACCAAAATTTATTTGAAGGAAGAATGTACAGAAACAATAAACTGCATATGAACCGAATGAGAACACCTTATAAAAGTCATGCATTCCTGAACTCAGGATGGCCATGGTTATTCGAGTAAAATGAGGTGGGAATGGACCGACATTTAGTCTATTTTATTGATATTATTGCATAAAATTCTTCTCTTTGCTCGTTCCATACTTCCAATACACTTATTTAAACCAGCTTTAACTATCATCTTTTGCAAATGAATGCTCATCCAATTTTTTGAAATCATAATCTTGACAGATATTACCAACATAAGTTTATCATTGTGTGATTCACTCTTATCTTTTAATCTTCTTTATAAGTCTTTTATACCTCTAATTAATTTAAACCTTTCACTTCACACTTCAACCAACTGCGCACAAGATTTGATGAGCCAAAGACAAGCAACAACTTGTGAATACATACCTGAACTTTTCCTTCATATGAAATTAGAGTACCACCTTTCACATCAGCCAGTGTTTTTGGTGTTACCTGCAACATTAGTGTGCATTGAGTCATAAGAAATGATATTAAGTTAAAACATAAAAGAAACATGTATCAATATCTTTACAATACCTCCATGCAGTATTCATTTTTGTTTTTAATCAAGTGGTTCAAAATTTCTGTATTGATTGAGTTAAGAAAAACAAAATCGGGAATTAAGGAATCAAATTGCTAAGAAACATCTAGCAAGGATACTTATATCAACAATAGCTCCCAAATTGTCTGAATTAGCAACGAACACATATTCCTTGCCCTGAAAAACAAATCAATTGAAAAACATAGCTTGCCTAAATTAAACATGTTTTCTAAAATAACTGAGTTAGCTAAGAACTTAAAGGTATATAAAATGAAATTCGGGCAGAGGGGATAACCTTAGACAGTAAAGCATCAAGCTTTCCACTGTTCATCAAGGCTGAAAATACATCACCATGGCCAGGGGGATACCTTCAGGAGACGCAAAAAAATAATACATAACACTGTCAACCTACATAACCAGAATTTAAATTGAAGGTTTCTACTGATGAGGTTTCCTCCATTATGTGCTAGATAAGGCAAGGATCTAAAAGTCATATTACACTAACTAAGAGTTTAACCATTCGAAAATAAGAAAATAATGTATTCAATTCTGTTAAAAGTAATTTAAGCTTGGCATCTACAAAAATAAGATTATTGATAGGGAATGAATTAGTACCATCCATCTTTGCCAGAATTTCCTTTACATGGCAAGGGTATGAAATCTTCAACAACTAAACGGGGAAATTGGCTCTGTGAAGTCAAGAAAGGGAATGTAATACCAGAGAGAGAGAATACCAATACAGCATTATATGGAGACCGAAGAAATATAGCAAACAAACCTGGTTAAATGTATGAATCTCAATCTTCGAGTTTTTGTATTTTTCTACAATCTATGTTTAAGAAAATACAATAATTAGTAACACCATATAAATGAACAGTAGACTCTTATGTGAAAAGAACTTGAGCTACTCACCTTTTGTGTATCCTCGTGTGTGTTAAATGAGTTCATTAGAAGAAGTGGAACATTGCATCCGTACTTGGAATTAAGTGTCTATGCCCAAATGGAAAAGTTAGCAGGATATATAAAAAACAAGGGGAAGGGAGCATCTTAATATGTCCAATATACCTCAATTTGGATGACAATCAAGTCTAAGAATGTCAAACCATTCCGAACTTCAATCACAGATCTGCATAACATCAAAATTGAAGATATTAGACATTAGTGAGCCAGAGCAGGGAGCCTCACTAGAGATGCTATAATGAAATAAAATTTATATTTGATCTGATATGATTGAAAAAACATTAAACAATAATTTTATTTTCTTGAGTAGACACTACTAATTTGTGGTAAGAAATTGCAGCTTTAGAGGGATCTTCGATCCGTCTATCAGAAAGATGCCTATTAACTTCACTGTGTACTTTGTGGTGGAGTATTATAGTTTTGTTAGGTTACTAAATTGCAACTAACCCTACAATTTTTTTGGTTGCGGTTAATTATAGAAATTTAAATAATCACACGCACATGCGTCCACCGAGACTTGAACCTATAACTCTACAAAGTTGAGGAGTATAAAAGTTTTTACTGAGTCTACTTAATCCACAAACACAAGATTGCAATGTATAAGTACATAGATGTTATAAACAGAGAGTTTGCCACTCAGTAGACTGAAGTGTTTAGTTGAAGAAGTAAGGTGATAAGTTAAAGACTTGAGGCTAAGCAACAATGAGCAAAGAGTATGCAAGGTTGTAAAATATAGTTGAATAAAGTAGTACAAAGTTATATACACGTATAAAAACATACTTTGGTCCAGTACAGCCCATGGTTGTCCCTAATCCTCCATTAAGCTTCAACACCACAAGTTTGTCCAAAAGCTTCTGAATCTCTGCAGAATCTACACCATTCAGATCATTACATTAATGATATTAGACTTAGTTGAGTGGACTCAAAACATCACCGACTTTGTGATCGACAATTTGAATTCAATGCAACTCATAACTACATTGTATGAAAATTATGAATACCTGTAGGCACAGGGGGCATGCTGTCGTAAGGTACTACAATCTCATCTGTGGGAGTCTGGATCTTACTCCATTCAACATGCTGTGCCTCACCACTTGAACATAATAACCAAAATCATTACTAAATTCAAACTCGAACTAACACATCTCACTCTTACATCAAAATACATTACAGTTAAACTCAAAAGTTTGTTAAATTCCGAATATAAATATAACCTAATGTAAGATCTCTACAGATATTATCAATGCGCAAACAAATTGAGCACATCGCAACAAAAGCGATCATAATTATCTTGTCTTATCACAAAACTAAATCAGAATTAACAGAATCACTCTATACATACACCTTTATTTGCAATTACTTTAAATTCAATCACATTGATACATACATATCAAATCAACGCGTATCAAGCACGTAAATACGTACCTCAAATAACGAGAAACAAGGCTGATAAATCCAGATTTCTCATTCTCACTGCAAAATTCACACACATAGATCCATAAACAAATGCATATACACAGAAAATCAAAATCAATAAAGATTACCTGATCTGAGAGAGTCCAGAGACAGCAGATTGAAGCTTCTGGAGCTTCTCAGCATCAGCGCCACTCAAAGAAGCCATTAAAATCAAATCAAATGAAGCTTTTATAAGAATGTAGATCTAAATCAGAAGAAAACAGGAGGAGAATGCTTATGATGTGAATGTGTGTAGGTGTGTGTATTTATAATAAATGAGTGTGTTTGCTTGGAAAGATGTAAAGGTGCGATGTGCGCGGTGAAAAGTTTGTTTGTTAATGGGAATGTATTGTAATCGAAACAATTGTGGGTGTAAAAGGATGGAAAGCGTAAGCGATAAATATGGACTTTGCGTCTTTTTTACCCACAGATTCGTACTCAGAGATTGAGAATATTCAGGCCAATATTTTATGTAAGAGTTAAGACGATGTCGTTTGGTTTTGTTTGTCTCGCGCCATTTTAAGAAAACTTTGTTTAGTTTGGTAGTATAGCCTAAACAAATTTCAGGACCCTTCAAACTTTGCTCCGAAAAATATTACACAACCTGCCTTTTTTTAAGGGAATCACACGGTAACCTAAATATATTTCTCAATTTTTTTTGCTGCCATGCCAAATTGTAATTTATAATTTATGGGCACACACGTATGTATGTATATACAGGAGTTTCATATTATTTGGAAAAGTTACCCACTGCTAACTCACGAGTAGACCTGGCAAATCATTCGTGTCGTGTATTTTCGTGTCGTGTACTTTCGTATTTCGTGTACTTGGTGGGTATACACGAACACGACACGAATTGAAATCGTGTACACGATCTGCTAACACGAACACGACACGATTTAAAAACGACAAGACACGACACGAACTGAGGTACACGAAATTTTTCATGTACACGAAAACGAAATGACACGAAATGGTACACGAATAAACGAAAACATGAAATGTACACGAAATAAACACGACCTGGTACACGATTCAG
>PHNY01001697.1:48433-62907 GCA_003724115.2 Anethum foeniculum
ACTCGCATGAATAAACATCATGAATCTAAAGATCACATAATCCAATAAGATGAGCACGTATCTTTTAAATTCATGTTAATAAGACTACTTTTATCATCTTCTAATATAAATATACAAGTCATCTTAATAAGTGGTATTGTCAAAAGTTGAATGATATAAGACTTTCAAGAATTCAAATTAAAGAAACAACAAAGCATCAATCATTGGACGTACCTTTTTGAATTACTTTCCTAATCATTGACGCAAGTACTAATCACAGTAGATTGGATTCAATCTAACGCTGGAATACTTACTGCATTATTTACACAGTAGATCGAATTCATTCTACCGCTGTAATACTTACTACATTATTTACATAGTAGATCGAATTCAATCTACCGCTTTGGTGATATTAATCAGTAATAACTTATTTTCTAACATTAGTTACTAATAACAAACTTGATCCAAATGCCTTGATCTAGCAAAGTAAACATTACAGATAGTTTTAAGATTTAAGAGTCATACCTTAAAAATTAGAAACAAATACGACTCCCGATGGATAGCACTGTGACTTGTTGGACTTGAAAGAGAGCTTGTAAGATAAACCCTTTTCTTTAACCTCGTTTGAATTTGATCAAACTCTTGAATATCTTATTATGAGCGTTCGTGCTGATAACGTGTTATATAATATATATAATTTATAGAGAGAATAAGAGAGAAAAGAGAGAACTCAAGATTGTATTTCATATATGAAGATAATGTACATGCAACCCTTTTTATAGGCTTCTTAAACATAGGTTACATGGAAGTGAAAAGCCAAGGGTTGTATATTAAATGGGAGAAAGTGAAAAGCTAAAGGACAACTAGAAAATCNGTATGAGGTTTTTATAACTAATAATTTCCATATAATTATTTCTTAATTGTGAATTATCACTTTATCAGCTATGTACCGTTAATCTAATACTATGGTAAGAAACACGTGATTTGAGAGTCTGCACGCACTACGTGTTTGGATATAGTAATATTTTGTTTGTACAAATTAATTAATGAGATAAATCGTTCATAGTAGGCAGTTTCATCATCAGAGCCGGCAATTTTGTACACGATACGAAAATAATATGAAGCTTACAGGTTTATGTTCACTTTACAAACACGAAAAAAATCCGCTATTTAATTACGATGGTATAGTCTGTCTAACTTCTGATTTATGGACATCGGTTACAACTAATAGGTACTCCCTCCGTCCCATAATGTATGAACTCGTTTGACTAGCACGTTTTTTAAGAAATTAATGATTGACTTAATGTGAACCACAAAAATGAGTTAGTGGATGTTAAAGTAAGTGTATTATATGAATGTGTGGTTGTGATAATCTTAAATGATGCTATAAATGGGAGGTTCATTCTTTTTGGGACGTCCAAAAAAGGAAAGTAGCTCACATAAAATGGGACAGGGGGAGTACATCACAATCACTGCTCATTACATTACAGAAGATTAGGTATTGCATAAAAAGTTACTAAATTTTTCGTATATGCCTTTACCACATACGAGGATTACTATATCCGATAAAATTTCTAAGTTATTTTGTGAATGGAACTTTGAGTTCAAGTTGTTTAGTAAAACTTTAGATAATGCAGCAAGTAATGATGCTTTTCTTAATCTTTTGAGGACGCAACTGAACTTGAGAAACGCTTTGTTAAGAAATGAGCAGTTTTTTCATATAAAATGTAGTGCTCACATCCTTAATTTAATTGTGAAAGAAGGTTTGAAAGACATGGACGATTCAGTTGTTAAAGTTAGAGCATCGGTTAAATATATTAAGGGATCTCAAGGGAGGAAGAAAAGTTTAAAGAATGCATAACGCAAGTGACTTTAAATAGAAGTAAAGGATTGCGTCAAGATGTCCCAACTAGGTGGAACTCAATGTATCTAATGTTTGATGGTGCCCTTTACTATCAACAAGTTTTTTCACATTTGCGGTTAACTGATTTTAACTACAAACATGCTCTTACTAATGAGGAATGAGATATAGTGGATGGAATATGTAAGTTTTTTGGAGTCTTTTACGATCTTATAAGATTATTTCCAGGTAGAAATATCCCACAGCGGATATGTACTTTTCAAATGTTTTTCTGGTCCAACTTACAATAATCAAGGCAATTGAGGAAGGAATTTCATAACAATATCTTTGGCTACAAAAATGAAGCCTAAATTCGATAAATATTAGGCAGATTATAACACAATTTTTGCTATTGTTGTGGCCTTTGATCCACGATATAAGACTCATTTTTTTGAGTTTTCTTACAAAATATTGTATGAAGAATTTTGTGAATAGGTCACATTACTGCATGAAACTTCGAAGCAACTATTCGATTTTTACAAAGATAGAATACTCACGCATACTGTTATGTGTGAACCTGAGCCGGGAACTTCACTTTAGATGGAGGGATCCGATGTAATGAAGGTACCTGCCACTGCCTATTTTATTCCCAACCTATTTTCATTATATGAGTAATCTGCCTATTTTGTAATTTGCCTATATTTTGTCAGAAATTCGATGCCTTGGATAGTGAATTAAATCCCACTTTAGAGAAAACTAAGTTAGATAGATATTTGGAAGAGAAAAGGTTGAACATGAGCATTGATATTTTGTGAACAGGTCATATTACTTCATGAAACTTCGAAGCAACTATTCGATCTTTACAAAGATAGAATACTCACGCATACTGTTGTGTGTGAACCTGAGCCTGGAACTTCACTTTAGATGGAGGGATAAGATGTAATGAAGGTACCTGCCACTACCTATTTTATTCCCAACCTATTTTCATTATATGAGTAATCTGCCTATTTTATAATTTGCCTATATTTTGTCAGGAATTCGATGCCTTGGATAGTGAATTAAATCCCACTTTAGAGAAAACTAAGTTAGATAGATATTTGGAAGAGAAAAGGTTGAACATGAGCATTGATATTGATATTCTCGAATATTGGAACTAGAACCAGTTCAAGTTCCCTAACCTAGCTCATATGGCTCCTGATATCTTCTCGATTCCTATTTCAACCTTTGCCTCTGAATCTACATTTAGTACTGGAGAAAGGATATTGGATCAATATCGGAGTTGCTTGGGACATTTAGTTGTAGAGAGTTTGATTTGCACACGGGATTGGAGATCTAATGAAAAAGAAGGTACTAATATTATTTACAGGTTACTTATTATAGAAATTATAGCTAAATATTTTTTTTGCTTTTTCCCATTTCAGTTCCTCCCAATTATTCTCTGGAAGATCTTATTCAAGATATATAGAATTAACGATTAAGGATGATCTTGATCCTGTCCCCTAAGGTAAAATTACTGGTATGCATTCTAGTTTAGTATGTTTGAATGATTTGATATATCCTGGTATAATCATATTTAGTACATTGTTGGATGTTGCACCTAACTGCCTCCAATAGTCTGGTCGTCGAACTCTGGTTATTTGTTGTGCAATAATTATTTTGTTTATGGTTAACTTGTGTGTTAATTGCATTTAATGGGGTCCGATCACTTGTGGAAGTCCATGTTTTGGGGATTAATCCTCTGCGTAATCGTATTGTGGCCACTTAAGGACTCGTTATTTTGTTAGCTTAAACCGTATTTATAGTACTATTTTTGGTAGAGGCTGGAACCGGGAAATTTATCTTATCGGTTTGCAGTTTAGTAAAATGAAGTAATAAAGAGTTCATGCATAGTGATTAGTAAACAGTGGAAAATGACTCCATTTCAAAGGTGTGATGCAGATGAATGATGCTTAAATCCTGCAATGAGTGATATATTATGCCTGATTTTATGATTTTGAGTATTTAGATTTTTATATTAAATATCAAAATATATGTTGCATGAAATTTTCTAGTTAAAGATTATATCTTTTTAAATGACCAAGGCTCTCTATTCTAGAATCATTCTAAATACTTTTTGACTTTTATTAGTTTTACTTATTTTCTGGTTTCCGCAACTCTGATTTTCAACGGTGGTAAATCTTAGCTTATTTGCAATGAGTTCAACTGTTTCACCATCTCGGAGATTTCTTCCATCGCCAAGGCTTAGTAATTACGATTTCTCAATAGCTGAAGTTTTCGGTCCTTTTAGCAATGTAGAACCAGATGTTAGCAACAATGATGAAACAGAATTACTTAATGCCTTATGGAATCAAGACTTTGGCTGCTTTGCCTAGTTATTTTTGTTTATCTTTATGTGAACCTGTCATGTGGAGCTTTTTATGTTTTAATGTTCATTTTGAATCCTGATATAAACATAATTAACTTATTTGGCAGACTTTCTTTATGTTTTAATGATCATTTTGAATCCTAATATAAACATAAGACTTTCTTCTTATGTCACTTAAGACATGTGATTCAGAGTACCTTACCAGGTCCATAATCATAAACTCAATTATTATCATTGACCTTAATTTGGTTTGACAACAATTGATACGTCAATAGTTTCCTTGTTTATGTGAATCTCACATATGCATTGAAAATATTTATGTCAAGGGGTAGTGACTCTCAAGTTCAGATGTCCTAGCTGACAGACTAATTTGTACATCCTTAAATATTGCGTGGTTGCAACTATATAATATTAAGAAAATGATGTCATAATATTTACTGAAATAACCTTAAGATGTATCTACTGAACAAATTATTAAGGGTAATATGTGTAAATTTGCATATCTTTCACTAGCAACTATTTAGAATATAGTAGATTAGGTACGTCCGCCATATATTATAAAGGGGTGTTAGCGCTTTTTATTGCATTTTAAATAAAATGGTCTAAAATATCACAATTCGAAAAATGACCCTTTATATCACTTAAAAACATATTTTTAAGTTGCGTTTTTACAGAATGCATTTTTATTCGCATATCTTTTGATTTCGATATTAAAAATAAAAAAATAATTTTTTTACAAAAAAATAAATTCTTAAAACACATTTTGCACATGCATTTATCTCTTCAAAGAAATGTAAGACAGTGGTAGCGAGATTCGAACCCCTGACCTCCAAAGCAATAAACTCTAAAGAGGCGTATCCAACAACTGAGCTACCAGCGCTTTAAGTTTAAATTCGTAAACACATCTTTTTTTATATAAAGGGCCAACTTATTTTATTTTTTTCAAAAAGGGCCAAATTATTATATAATGATATTTCAGACATTTTACTCTGAAATTGTGATATTAGGTAGGGGTGTACAGACAATCCGCTCAACGGCATTAACTGCTCGCACCGATCGCAATCGAACCGCATTTTAGGGAATGTGAATAAGATGTGATTTTAAATTTAAAAACCGCTTATTTGCAGTTTGGATGCGGTTTGAAATTTTCAAAAATTGCAAAATCACAATCATAACCGCAAATCACAATATATATTTATAATTAAATAAATTTTTAAATTTATATTTTATAGTATATAAACTAATAAATTATACAAATATTTTTTATTTAAATTATACAAATATTTTCTAATATTCCTTTGTTTTCATTTTACTAAAAGCCTAGCCCATAAGTTCCAAGCACAATTACATACCTACTAATTCTCACTGCCCCGACACCCACTTCCTTCAGCCGCTCAAGCCTTAAAACCTAATTATATCTGCCTCTCAAAATCGCAAATATTCTCCCTCCTTTAGTTTCATTTTTAATCGGTATATGTATCTCTAATCTGTATATATGTAGACTTTATATGTATGTATATGATTATGTAAATATCTAGTTCAATTAGATGTATTTAATTTAACTTTGATTTTATGTAGTTTCAATGGAGAAAGATACATCATCTGTTATGGAAATAGATGAATACACGCCAATAGAACAGAGGGACACTAATCGTGATATACCAATAATTATCGATGAAGGTAAGCCACTTCCAACTCCTCATGAAAATAAGAAAGCGTCATATATTTGGGATCATTTTACTAAAAATCTGGATCCTAAAAATCCTAGAAATGTTTGCAATTATTGTGGAGTTTCATATGCTCGTCAACAAAAAAGGAACATAACTACTAATATGAGGTCCCATTTGGAGAGTCAATGCAAAATATATCCCCTTAGGTTAAAATCGTGATAAACAATCAATACTGAATTTTACATTTAAACATGAAAGTAATGACAAAGTTAATAGCATAGGCTTATTGAGAAATCATGTTTTTAAATACGAAGATCGTAGTTGGCGTTGGGTAAAATGATAATTTGTGATAAGTTATCATTTAGGTTTGTTGAAGGGGAAGGATTTAAAGCATATAGTAACACTCTGGAGCCTAGGTTTGCCATCCCATCGCGAGTAACGATTGTTAGAGATTGTATGAAAATATATGGGGAGGAGAAAGCTAAGTTAAAGAATATGTTAAAAGATTAACTAGTTGCTTAACAAGCGATACATGGATTTCAATTCAAAATTTTATTACATGTGTTTGACAACTCATTGGATTGACAGTGATTGGAAACTGAATAAGAGGATGATTAATTTCAGACAAGTCACCATAGGGGCGAGACTATTGGAAGGAGTGGAATCATGATTATTAGAGTGGGGGATAGAAAAGTTTTTTACTTTGACAAAAAATAATGCTAGTTCAAACAATGTAGTAGTTGAAGAATTAAAAAGAAAACTAAAAGATGGAAATACGCCATACTAGACGATGAATTCTTACATGTTAGATGTTGCGCTCACATTCTGAATTTAGTTGAAGTTGCTGAAAAATTCCACCTATTATCTTCCTCGATCAGACCATCTTCAACAACTAAATTCAGAATGTGAGCGCAACATCTAACATGTAAGAATTCATTGTCTATTATGGAGTATTTCCATCTTTTAGTTTTTCTTTTTAATTCTTCAACTGCTACATTATTTGAACTAGCATTATCCGCTGTCAAAGTAAAAAACTTTTATATCCCCTACTCCAATAACCATGATTCCACACACCTTCCAATAGTCTCGCCTCTATGGTGACTTGCCTAAAATTAATTATCCTCTTATTCAGTTTCTAATCATTGTCAATCCAATGAGCTGTCAAACACATGTAGTTAATATTTTGAATTGAAGTCCATGTATCGGTTGTTAAGGAACTCATTGATCTTTTAACATATTCTTTAATTTAGCTTTCTCTTCTCCATATATTTTCATACAGTCTCTATCAATCGTTAATCGCGATGGGATGGTAAATCTAGGCTCCAAAGTGTTACTATATGCTCCAAATCCTCCCCATTCAACAAACCTAAATGATAACTCATCACAAATTATCATTTTAGCCAACGCCTTTCTATACTCTTCGTATTAATAAACATGATTTCTTAATAAGACTGTGCTATTAAATTTGTCATTACTTTCATGTTTAACTATAAAATTCAGTATTGATTGTTTATCATGATTTAACCTAAGGGGATATTTGGGTCCTCATATTAGTATTTCCGTTCTTTTTCTGTTGACGAGCATATGAAACTCCACAATAATTACAAACATTTCAAGGATTTTTAGGATCCAAATTTTTAGTAAAATGATCCCAAACATATGATGCTTTCTTATTTTTACGAGGAGTTGGCAGTGGCTTACCTTCATCAATGATTATTGGTGTATCACGATTAGTGTCCCTATGTTTTGTTGGTGTGAATTCATCTATTTCCATAACAGCTGATGTATCTTTCTCCATTAAAACTACATAAAATCAAAGTCAAATTAAATACATCTAATTGCACTAGATATTTACATAATCTTATACATACACATAAATTACACATATATACAGATTAGAGATAAACATACCGATAAAAAAAATGAAGCTAAGTGAGATAGAATGTTTGCGATTTTGAAAGGCATATATAGTTAGGTTTTGAGGCTTAAGCGGCTGAAGGAAGTGGGCGTCGGGACAGTGAGAATTTGTGGGTATGTAATTGGGCTTGGAACTTATGGGCTAGGAATTCAGTAAAAGGAAAACAAAGGAGTATTAGAAAATATGTGTATAATTTAAATAAAAAATATATGTATAATTTATTAGTTTATTTTTGAAGGAAAGAACTTGCATTACTTATAAATTATCAGAATTCAGAACATTGAAAATGAAATCAGGAGGGGTAACAACCCATTCCCTAAGATCAGACAAAGAATGAGTAGCCAATAGGTGGGCAACTCCATTCGCAGATCTACGCACATCTTGCACTCTAACATTACTAAAGTGCTTACACAAGCTAACACAATCCGAGACAATTATGTGAAAATAACTAACACCATCAACACCTTTACATGCCTCAACTAAGATTCTGGAATCAGACTCAAAAATGCAGTGATCATACTGCAATCGTTGAACCCAGGAGATAGCATACCGTAGAGCCAAGGCCTCAGCCTCTCGAGGCTGCCAACACCCATCTAAACGACAGCAGCTTGCTCGAATAAACTGACCATATCTCGAACCACTGCTCCAACTCCAATGCAATTATCCCAACATAGAGCAGCGTCAACATTTATTTTTAACCACCCTTCAGGAGGCTTTGTCCAACATAAACTATGAACATAATTTAATGTGTTCCTCCGGTTTTCAGCAAGAACTCGTGCACGTCTCCATTCAGATAATAAGCTTACAGCAGCAGCGTTAACACCAAAAGCTGATCCATTAACTTTGTTCCACACCCAATTGTTTCGACGGTTCCAGAGGCTCCAACAAACCATCCCAAATAAGGCACATTGATCACGAGTAAGAATCTGGAAAATACGAACCAAGATATCAAAGCAAGATTCATCCGGATAACGAACTGAGTGGTGCTGAAGACCAGACATTGCCCAAACAGTTTTGGCAAAGTCACATTCAATTAAAACATGAGCATCACCTTCATTATCTCGATGACACCAGGGGCAATAACTATTTACCTGGACATTTCTCAAGTTTAAAGCCAGCATTGTTGGTAAGTAACCCTTGCAGACTCGCCACAAAAAACAGGTAACTTTACTTGGAATTTTTAAACTCCATAATTTATGCCAGAACTGTCGAAATGACATACCATAAGAATCCTGCAGTTGGTAGTACATACTCTTCACTGTAAAATTACCTTTAGAATCAGGTAACCAGAGCCATGAATCACATTTTGGTCGAAAAGAGATTGGAACTTGTTTAATCAGTTGTCGATCACGCTTATTGAAAAGGTCATCCAAAATATCATAGTCCCATGTATTTGTGCCCGTTGCAATCAAACTCTGAACATTTATATGCTGCAGTTTAGGAGCTAAATTCGTAGACACATAACCATCTTCTTGACAAGGTAACCAGGCCACTTCCATACCTTAGTACTTGCTCCATCTCCAATTTTCCTGCGACAGCCCGTTTTGATTACCTCTTGAGCAGATAAGATACTACGCCACAAATAGCTTGGATTGGCACCCAAACCAGCATTCAAAAAGTCAGTAGGGGAAAATAACGAGCCTTCAGAAATTTAGAGACCAAAGAGTTTTCTTCAGTCAAGATTCTCGAACCCTGTTTTGCTAGCATGGCTGTGTTAAAGCACCATAAATTTCTGACTCCTAAACCTCCCCCATATTTAGAAACACACAGAGCATCCCAAGTTGACCATCTAATACCACTATTTCTCTTGCCTTTCCCCCACCAAAATCCATTCATTTTCTTCTCAATTTTGTCACATATACTAGAAGGGATTAAGAAAAGACTCATCCAAAAGTTTGGAATGGCTTGGGCAGCAGTTTTTAAGAGAGTTAGCTTGCCACATTTGGAAAGAGAGACATTTTCCCATGATTGAAGCTTCTGTGTAACTCGATAAGCAATGAAACCAAAAACTCCATTTTTATTTCTCCCTACATACATAGGCATGCCCAAGTATTTGCTAGGAGAACTAATCTCTTGCACTCCCAATACAGAGCAGACATTACAACGATCATCCATCAGAGTAGTTGGACTGAAAGTAACACTCGATTTATTATAATTGACATCTTGTCCAGACAAAGTTTCATACCTATGCAAGATACTTTTCATAGTACGAGCTTCAACCCCAGTGGCCCTGAAGAATAAGTAGCAATCGTCCGCAAATAAAAGGTGAGATATAGATGGCGCCCCTCTAGCTATCTTGCATCCGTGAACCAAACCAACAGCTTCATTTCTATCAATGATTGCACTTAACCTAGCTGCACATATAATGTACAAATAGGGTGAGAGTGGATCCCCTTGACGAATCCCACGCTGCGGAATAACGTGACCAAAAACTTCTCCATTATGCAAAAAACTGTAGGAAACAGTTTTAATACAAGCCATGATTCGAGAGATCCATAATGATTGAAATGAAAATTTAATCAACATATTTTCAATGAAGCTCCACTCTAGCCGATCAAAAGCTTTCGAAATATCGATTTTTAAACCCGCAACACCATACTTTCCTTAGGTTTTTCTTCGAATGTAATGATTTACCTCAAATGCAATGATGGCATTATCTGTAAGAAGGCGTCCTTCTACAAAAGAGCTTTGTTTGTCTGAGATGATTGAATTCAAGCAAGGCTTCATCCTATTTGTCATGACTTTAGTAAGAATACGCATAAGAACGTTACACAGCGAAATAGGTCTCAACTCTGTCATGTGTTGCAGATGCTTAACTTTTGGAATGAGGCAAACTAGAGTGTTGTTTACCCCACTGGGAAGCTCTCCAGTTAGAAAAAAGTTTTTACAAAAATTAACAATGTCCGCACCTACAATGCTCTAGTAAGTTTGGAAAAAAGCAGGGTTAAGGCCGTCTGGCCCAGGTGATTTGCTAGGGTGCATAGCGAAAACTGCATTTTTGACTTCTTCATCCTGGTCTGGTAACATTAGTGTCTGGTTTTGCTCATCTGTAACAGTAAGAACCTTTTCTCCATCAGTCAACATTCCATTGATTTGCGAGGACTGAAACAAGGTGGAGAAGTAATCTATAATTATGCTCTGAACCTCCTCCGTCGATTCTCTCCAGACTCCACTCGCATCCATCAGACCTACAATATGGTTGTTGTTTTTCCTTTTCGAAGCATATTTATGAAAATAATGTGAATTATCATCACCCTCAGCAAGCCAAATTTGTTTGGCTATCTGCTGCCAGAATATTTCTTGCTTCTCAATTAACCGGAGAAAATTCCAGCGTGCTTCACTGTATAGCTTCAGACCCTGAACATCTCTTCGAGCTCTGAATTTCTTCATTTGATTTCTATATAGCTTTAGGTTCTCTTTCATTTCTTTGACCAAACCACCCCCCCATTCTTCAAGTTTCAAACAGCATTGCTCCAATTTAACCAGTAAATCACTAGCAGCCATGTCCATCCAGCAATTATTAATCACATTGAAACAATCTTTCTCACGAATCCAGACGTTTTCAAAATGAAAACGCTTCGCTTTAGGCACGTATACTTTTTTGCCAAGATCAAGAAAATGTGGTAAATGGTCTGAAGTCGACACATCTAGCACCCTGACTACTGCATTTGGAAAAAAGTTCATCCAATAACAAGTTGCTAAGCCTATGTCTAGACGTTCCTGAATCCATAAATCTGTACCTCGACATCTTTCCCATGTATAGCACTCCCCTTCGTACCCCAAGTCTATTAAACCACAATTAGCCACCGTGTCCGAAAAGCCTTGCAAAAGAGTTTGAGGATGATTTCGCCCCCCTCGTTTCTCACTATCAAACATGAGGTCGTTATAGTCTCCAATCATACACCAAGGGAGTGATGATTTATTAGACAACATACAAATCATATTACAAGCGTCTACACGCTTGTTTCTCTCAGGGTAGCCATAAATCCCCGTGTATCTCCATCTACCTACCTGGTCATTAGAAACTTCAAAATCTATATAATTAGAACAGCTATCCGTTATACTAACACCACCCTCATTCTTCCAAAACAGAGCCAAGCCCCCTCCATGCCCCTGCACATCAACTGCGAAATAGCCAGCAAAACCTATTTTTTTATAAACGTCTGCAACTTTATTAGATTTAACCAAAGTCTCTGAAAGGAAAACAATACTGGGCCTATAGAAGCTAATGGTTTCTTTTTGAAACCGAACTGCCCGTGGTTTGGCCAGCCCACGGCAGTTCCAGGCTAAAAGACTCATAATATTTGGCAGGCCTGGAAACCAGAACCCGCCACATCCACTTTTTTTGGCCCATTATCACTTCCAAGCCCATCAGCTAACTGATTATTTTGATCCATATTAATTTCCTCCAAATTAGTTTCCACACGCCTTCTTTTAAGGTCTAAAATAATCTTTTCATTTAAAGGTAAGTTGCTGTCAACTACCTCTTCCTGATTTTGCTCCAGATTTGAAGAAACATTATCCCCGTAATTGCGTGTAACAACCCTAACAGCCTCTTGATCTCCATGAAACTCGCGCAGAACACTGTCAACCTCCATGAATCTTGGCTCCGCCGCTCCAACACCACTAGTAGTGGTTGTTGCTCCAGAACTAATATTGTTCATTGACCACTATACACCTCCATTATTAGCATTTCGAAGCCACCTAGCACCTGCACCTATTTTGTTTGTGCGAGTTGGTGCTCTCAACCAGATGCCATATGCACGTTCAAATTGCTTGTCCGGGTTAGCATAAACCAGGCTGCAATCTCTATCGGAGTGCCCTATTATCCCACAAACAAAACAGAAAGAACTCAAACGCTCATACTTAAAGTTGATCCAGTTCCAATTGCTAGCATCACGTTTTAGCTTCATTCTCCTTTTCAATGCTTTTTCCACATTCATAGTAACTCTAATCCGCACATGGTATTTCCAAACAGTGGTAAAGTTTGAGGGATCAGACTTAATATAACAGCCAAATGAATCTCCAATATTTTTAAGTACGTTTTCAGATACAAACCTTTTTGGAATATCATATATCTGAACCCAGATGTCCACATTATGCAGAGTCACCAGATGTGGATCTTCATTGTCTGCAAGACGATGAAGTTCTAGCATGCTTTGCTCAAAAGTCCAAGGTCCACCCTCCATTACTTTATTCAGATCAAGAATATGAAAGAAAACAAATGAATATCGACAATTACCCAGGTCATGAACCTCCATTCCTTCTTTCGGCCGCCAGAGTGAAGCCATGACATTCTGCATGGCATTAAAATTAATATTCTTATCAGTTAAGAATCTCCCCACTAAAACATACATGTGAACATCAGTTGTTATGGGCCCTTCTGCTAATAAGACCCCTCCCTCATCCTCCTCTTCTAACGTCATGTTAGCATACATTTCTTCCAATGACTGATTAGAACTCGCTATGATACAGTATGAGTGATTGAAGAAAAGATTGAAATAGATGATTGATAGGAGAAACAAAGATTCATAAAACTCTCAAAAAGACAGACAAAACTTGCCAATCAGCACGACAACAGGGTCTTCATACGTTTATTTCAATCCTTAGTTTAAAGCAAACTTATAAGTTGACAATATTTCCCTAAGGTCTTCTCAGTAATCTGTTGAACCACTTATCTGCTTGTTAATCGAGAACAAGTTAAAGAAATTAAATCTTTCTCTTTTTTCTTCATTTCAAAAAAAGAATCTGTGGAATGTAGTGTTAGTGATCTTACACGAAAGGGATATAAACTTAGACGCATTCAGATTATGAAGATGCAAATCACTAAGTTTTTAACTATGAGGGAACAAAAATCAGAATGGACCTAAGTAAAAATAATTTATAAAAATTATTAGTTTATATACTATAAAATATAAATATAAAAATTTATTTAATTATAAATATATATTGCCATTTGCGGTTGCGATTTTTGAAAAATTTCTAACCGCAAATAAGCAGTTTTTAAAATTTAAAGCCACAACCTATTCACATTCCATGATTATCCGTAAAATGTGGTTTGGTTGCAATCGGTGCGAATGTTAAATGCAGTTGAGCGGATCGTCTATACACCCCTAATTGTAGTATGAGGAAACTATTTGATAAAGATTGTATGTTTGAAATTAAGTCCGATATATTGTATTTTTAAAATAAAGTTAGAAAAAAACCGTATACATGATAAATTCCCTTAAATATAAGTTAGCAAAAAAAAGTCCCTTATATATATATATTGATAAGTAATTTATTAATAAAAAAATCTAAAAATAATTAAAATTGGACAATTATAAAATAAAATTGATCAAATCAGGTTTTTCTTCGTTCAAACTATGATCTTTGAGCACATTTTCACTGTGATAATTTCTCGTTCATTTTATTAAAATATAAAATTTTGTTGGAAGAAAATTTAACGATCTATCATACTATTGAAAAATTATATTTTATTTTTAATTTGTCAATATGTATTCAAATAATTACGATCTTATACAATTTAAATTAATGGATTGTATAATAAATTTATTATCCGAATATTAAAATAAATCAGTTTCGAAGAAAAGAGCATAAACATATTAATTGATAGAAAAATTCACCAACGATGAACCAGGTACCCAAGACACTCAATAAATAGAGATAATTAAAAAAAAAAAAAAAAAAAAAAAAAAAAAG
>PHNY01001735.1:353-23289 GCA_003724115.2 Anethum foeniculum
CCAAGTAAGTGGCTAAACTTAGGTTCGATTCCTCTCAGAAACATTTTTTTAACTATAACAAAGATATGGGCAAATCTGTCTTGCACCAGGGCAAAGCATAAAAAATGATAACTAAATATGAACTTCAAAAAAACAGAAGCAATAAATTTTCTCTTTCAAAAAAGAAACAATAAATTTTTTATATAGGAAATGATAAGTTAATTTAGATAATTATGGCTTGTTTTTTATAAATAAAATCAAAAAATTGTTTGCGTTGTTTAAATGAAAATAACATCAATTTACAGAAGACATTATATCTTGTTTAGTAAAAATGTTATTATTATTATTATTATTATTATTATTATTATTATTATTATTATTATTATTATTAAATAAAAATCAACTTATGATATCCGGTACTACTAAAGAGATTTCAAAAGCTGAGCACTCTCAGTTGTCAACTTTTCTCATGACTTGTGAGTATTTTCAGCCATCACGACTGGCACTAATTCAACAGGTTACTTTTTTCTACTTTCGTCGATGTGTCCGTTTGAAAAATCTTAAAATAAATAACTTATGATTTAAATTGAATAAGTGACTTATAAGTGATAAGTTGATGAATACTTATAAGTTATATAAGTGTTTGGACAATTTTACTTATAAGTCATAATTTTTTTTACTTAAATAAACTAAAATAATAATTTTTAAAATATTATTATCTTCATTTGTAAATTTTAAATTAGATTAACATTTATAAACATATATTTTAAAACTAAAATTAATAAAAAACCGAAAAATCAAAATAAGTTAAAAAAAAGTACGTCGTTACTAACATTTAACTTATCAGCTTATAAGTTGTAAATCCAACTTATAAGTTGAGTTGACAAACACTCGTCAATAAGTTGTTGCGGACTTATAAGTTATAAGCTGACTTATAAGCTGGAGCCAAACAGGCCCAATATGACAAAGTCTCACTTTTGTGTGTGCATAGCAGATTACATTGAATTCGACTCTACATATTTTGACCGGAGATTATATATAGCCAAGAACTTGGTCTTGCAATATCTAGATCTAACAAGTAGGTCTAGTGGATGGAAACCTAATTTGAAATTTGGCAAAATCACGCAAAATAATTCTTAAACACATTAGTATATTGTTTAAAAATGTTTATAACACGTTATATGTATCTCCTAAAAGAAATGAGAAAAATCAAATATTAGCACTACGTAAAAACATTCCTACTGGCTGTTAATACCAATAAGAGAAACTATGCTACAGTTTGTGATGTAAAAGTCGTGAATCGCATTAGTCGGTATAGACACTTTATAGTGATTAATCGGATAATTGGTAATTAATTGGAATGATTAATCGAAATAATAATTGGATATATTTAAAATATATAATAATATTTAGTTTATAAAATTTGATATATTAATTTAAAAAAATATGTAGTGACTAATCAGATTCTAAGAAATCAAATCAGTAAAACACTTTATAACAGTTAATCGGATAATTAATCGATAAAATCGGTGATTTTTAGAACTATATTTATAGTAATGTCTGTGTATTCAATGTACTCTACGGAAAGAGGAATACATAGAGTTGTACATAGCAAAATAAAAAATTAAAAAATTTCGCTGAAATTATTCATTTAAAAAATTTCTCAAAAAACAAATCACAAGTTTTTCTTTCCATAGAAATTTTTTCTTAAAAAATTGGTATGCAGTCAAGAAAATAACCCGGTTCTATGGAATTAGTCTCGTTCAATGTATTAAGAGTACAATTTATTACATAAATTCAAAGATATTATCTAGAGTACGACGTTGTGTTGAGAGAACATTTTATTACAAATTCAAAGATATTGTTAAAGTACCGGCGTTAAATTGAATACATATAACAAATCCCTAATTTTACAAACTGTGAGGAACTCTCAAATTGGAAAATGGTGGTGTGGACATCAAGTCACTTACGTTGCACATTTTGTAACCACCGAGAATATGTAACATTCAGTCTCTTCACAAACTATTTGACAAGACTACATGTACACATTGTGAATTTTGACTTAGTGATGATAATGACTGTATTACTATCCAATGATCATAATCACAATAGTTTTCTTGTTAACTAATTACATGTTGAGAATTCATAAATATCAAGGAAAAAAAATAATTCAAATACCCTGAGTGAGGACCCCCAAGTGCCTTTCTTTCCTGTGCACTATTTGCTGGTGCCATTTCCTTTTCTTGGACTTAATTGGCACCATTCTCACTGTTATGGATTAACCATACTCAGTCTACGGCCCGGTTCCAGTTAACCGTCAAAATTAACTAAAATTTAGTGTAAAATTTTAAAAAAATATATGAAATAACTTGATTCGGTACTCCTTAATAATTATTCGATATTCCTAAACTATAATCACGGTTCCTTCCAGACTGTCAGAATCGTTTGTCATTTATGAACTATTATAGATAACAACCAAAAATACATATAATTTTTTTGTTAGTTGGGATTATAAATAAGTAATCTTTGATTCGGGAGTTCAGCCGGGGCTTCAGTACACTATGTTCTTTCTCGTGTTCTTTGGTTGATTATACTACGTCAATGTGATCCAAAATATTTGACCTAAACAAGACATTATTTCATACTACATCACATACATATATGTATATAATCTGTAGATAGATTTTGAGAGGAATAAGAATTTTATTTCCAGGGTCATCTGATTGAAGTGGACACACAAGTCCAAATTCCATGGCTTGATTGAAAAAACCAAGTTGGTGATTTTGCTGTACCCGAATGACTATAATTTCAATGGATTCATATTAGGGTGTGATGCATGTGTGTGTGTCAGTGTGTGTATGAGGTTGATATTTTTCAATGAATTATGTGAAATGTTTCATATTCGGGACTGAATTAGGACCACTTCGTATACAGACAATGCATAGGGATGGACTCCAGAAGACAAAGCAACGCACAAGGTTTGACACCTGCTTATTAGATACCCATACATTTCTTTGTCTGCTGCAGTACATATAGACCTCTTAACAGTTTCAAAAAATAAATAAATAATAAATATGCATAGATAATACTCTCTTCGTCCCAATAAATTGTCTGCACGTATTTCGAGACTCCTATAAAATGTAGTTCTAAATTTTTTTTAAAAAAACATATTTTCTGAATAAAAGTTTAAACATTAAATTTTTATTCAGAAAAAATAAAAATTTTAAAAGATTATGGAACTATAATTTAAATGAGTCTTAAAAAGCGTGCCAAAAAGTCAATGAAAAGGAGTATAATTTTCTTGATTATTAACTTAATCTTGGACATTATTAGTTGCAACTCTGCAACTCTAATAGGCTTCCATCGATTTTTCCGTTGAAAAGTCCTAGATCCTTTATTTTGTTTTGTTTATATTTCTAACTATTTGGTTTATTCTGATTTGTTTTCTAAATCTAAATCATCAAAGTTGCAGGGCTTTTCATTTTCGATTCAGACGGAGCTTATTTGATTCCAAAGGTTGATTAACTTTTACTGTGATTTCGTTTTTCAGATATAAGAGTTGCATATAAATTTAATTTTGGAATTTCAATTTTGTTTGTTATCCTTGATAAGAGATTATTTGTTCTCTCCTTTATTATTAGAGTTGGTTTGATTTAGTGATGAAAGTTTGTAAGGAAATTCCATTATGGTCAATGGCTTGCTCAAACGGTTCCTACGAAACAGATAATTATAAATATATCATTTTCAACATATCACTTGATTGTCTCCGCATGAAGACCGGCGATTTGATCTATTCAATATATGTTTGACTTGATCATTTTTATAAATGCCGTATAACTTTTTATTATTAAATTATCTCCGTTTCTCTTTAAAAAAAACTTAATCCCTCCATTTCAAAATACATGTCCACTTTAAGGAAAAAAATTTGTTTCAAATTAGTTATCAACTTCAACTTTCAATGGAAGTTTATATTTCCAAAATCAACTCTAGTTCACATATCTCTAATTTATATTTCCAAGATCAACTATATGTCATATATTATACTCAATTAATGCAATTAATACAATTTTTTTTATCAACATTCTCATTTCTTAATATGTGTGATTTTTTAAAAATTGAACATTTATTTTAAAACGGAGGGAGTACTAAAGTGCATACATGCGGATATGTTTATAACTCAAAATTTCAAAATGTATCCCCGGGTTTAATCAAACAAATTCCTACGAATTGTAGCATTAAATGCTATTGGAGCCATCTTCCAACAGACTCTGCAAAACTCAATAAATGCACCTCCTTATACTTACAGACCTAGCCGCCCCCACTTTTCTCCGCACTCCAAAGCTCCTCGTCTATATCTTCATCATCCTCTCTCTAATGGGCAATCTCGTCTTTAAAATTTAGTACTCAATATTCAAGTTCTTGATCAAATTCTTGTTTAAATTTGAATAGATTAATCGTTAATTTTCGAATACTCACGAGTACAGCTAACCTGGTTTTTAGAACACTGACTATTACACAGACAAAAGAAATTGTACTTCTGTCTCGAAATTACTGTTTTTAAAAAAAAATAAGATTGGTGACTAAATTAATCTAATTTTAATTAGAGATCAAAAATAAGTTTTTTACTTTTAAAAAATATATATATATTTCATAATAGTTCAAAAACATTTTTCAGCGATGTATGTAATTTTTTAGTTATATTTAATTGACTCGAATTAATAGAACTAAATATGAAATTTGGGAACGGAAAGAGTATTTTAAAATTGAGAAATGCTAGAGTCCCCAAAATCGTTCCCAAAACCGTTCCCGAATGCTGAGTTGTCAATATATAATTGGTTATTTTCTCATAAATGATATGGACCCATCATGCATATATATGAATTCCATCCCACGAATAACAATACGCCACATGTAATTTAAGAATAGTTTTGGGAACGTTTTTGAGTATGTAGCACTGCTCTTTAAAATTAAGGACACTTATTTCTCGACTAGATTCTTATGACAGACTCCAACAATATGAAATTCGTTATGCCACCAAATCAGCAATTAAAATGAAAATTTAATTGATTCGAAATTACATAATTTAAATCTACATAAATTATAAAATCACTTGAGAAAACTAAACAAAACATTACATATATAATAATTAGTTAATAACAAAAACACGCCTAATTCACAAGTTTTTTCATAAATCCACACCTTCACAAATCTCATAAACAGCTAGTACCTTCTTTGCAGTCGTGACAAATTTCACGGGTTTAACTTGAGTCAATACCCGAACCACCACCCCTGCATTACTTACAAAACTCGCTCTTCACTTAAGCCTTCACTCTTCACCCATAATAGCAAGGATACATATACAAACCGCGGTTCGTTCTTGACTCATACTCCCACATCATGTTGCCAAATACACACTTTAATAATCACGTGCACACGACTTCCGCATCTACAAAATCCGAAACAACTCCAGCACATTGCACTTAACTCTTCAGTACATAATACAGTGCACATAATTCCCGTATCAGTAGTTAAGTTCACACGTATACACACTATTCAAGTGACGTTATCAGAGTGAACCTTCAGATTGAATAGCAGCTTTGATTTTTTGAACGGTGCAAGAAATAAGATTATTAACAGTCTCCACAGACTCTACCGTGAGCTTAGCAGTAGGCAAACTATTAACCAATATCTGAAACGCCACGGTTAAAAGTGACCCACCCACCCTATGACCCGACCCACCATTACTAACTGTACCATTACCTGATGGCCCACGAGTGCCCTGCCCATCAGGAACAATAGCAAACCCTGATGGCAGAAGTGCCACGTAAGCAGAATCTCCACCGTTCATTACTACGTGCATGGCTGGTATGTCAACAGGCGCGTACACCACAAGCGAACCAGCCGCGTCTATGCATGTCTCCTGGAGTATCAACATGCTGCTCTGATTGGGGTTCATTGGCTGCCAAATTATTCATAAAAGTCGAAATATTTACGAAAATGCCACTATAAGCTTTTTGAAGTAGTCAACTCCCCTAGATGTGTGTATATGTCAGGGTCTGACCTAGAAAGGTAGCATCTGTGTCCTTATGATTTGACTTTGTAAATGAATAATTGAAGTAAATCAAGGTAAAATACAGTGACATCTTTGTCATTTTCCAATTTTCCCTTGCATTTTGACACTTACTGTTTGTTTGTGTAGGGGACCTCATATATTGTCGTAGTCTAAAATCTTTCTCATTTCTAGACCACTCTATATTTACATGCATGTCGTTTATGTATGCTATATGTTTACCTTCTCCAGCACATAGTACTATACTACTACCCATGCATATGCAATTATGCATCCATGTACTCATAACTCATCGAATAATATACTCCCTCCGTCCCAATAGGTTCTATACGTTCACTGTTTGCACGTATTTCGAGGTTCCTATAAAGTGTAGTTTCATAATCTTTTTTAAAATTTTTTTTTTCTGAATAAAAGTTTAATGTTTAAATTTTTATTCAGAAAAAAAAGATTTTGAAAAAAAATTATGAAACTATGCTTTAAATGAGTCTTAAAAAGCGTGCCAAAAAGTAACGTAGAGAATTCAATGGGACAGAGGGAGTAACATTTTGCGGTATTCCTCTGATACCTTAATTGATTCTAAGACTTTTCTATGACATTTTAAGATGAATAAAACCAAATTTACGAAAAAGTTCATTTTTGAATGTAAGACCGGGTTTAAAACTAATTTTTATGCTCATATTTAGCTAAAGGTCAGGGTTCGATAAAAAAATTATTTAATAAATTTTGATGTTCAGTCGGGACTGTAGTTTAGATTAATTTTAAGTTTCGTTATCATGTATGATGCTAAAATTCGTGTAGACGTATGTGTGTATATTGTAGAAGGAGATGAATTTGATGAAGGAGAGGGGAATTACACTGGCACGGAGGAGAGAAACACAGTTGCCATGATCTTGTCCTTTGGCAATATGAGCCATTTCTTGCATTGGTCCGCCATTAGAAAGAATGTCCCACTCACTTCTCAACCGTTCATCTCTTAGGAAATCAAACAGTCTTTGTGGAGAAATCGGCAGCCAAACGGAAGTTGCTGCACTAAGAACAATCCCCGGTGGTTCACCGGGATCATCGACGCTCTTACGTGTCATCACACGTACATCTTCATCCACATTCCCAGCTGAAAGCTTGTTCCATTTGTGCACAGTGGAGGCACACACTCCAGCGCAGAAGTTATCAGTCATTCTCTGTGCTAGCTTTAGCATGCTTCTTCGACCACTAGCAGTTATAGCTGCATTAACATTACTTAACATGTTACCATATTTTTCGAGCTGAATGGATTTAGGCATTTAAATGTCTAGTCTGTGACGAAAATTGGCATCAACAATATTTAAGCGGTATATGATGAATTATTGTTACCGGTATGATCTCGAGACGGAACAGTGGATGACATGAGGATGGCTAGACATTCACATTGGCGTTGGAGGGTTGCTACCCATCGTTGCGCACCGAAGCCCAACCCCGCTCCGATTAGAGGTCGGTAGAGATGGTGAACTGTATTTTCTTCATATTCTGCATGCTCTACCCATGTAACCTGTGTGCATTTTCATTTCGTTCAGACATAACCAGATATATAGTAACTATTGACATAAGATGAGAATATTTGGAGTTATCATATGTAGATGTTACATACTGCAACAAGAGGGTAGGCAATTATTACTATTATGTGAGAGGCTGGTCTACACTCTCATGACCACAATTATTTTCTGATGCATGATATGTTACGGAAATCGTTTGTTTTGAAACAATCAGCATTATGTTATGTATAAATTTGGTAACAGAATGTGATTAGAGATTGTTAGAAGAAAAAAAAATCTTGGTAAATGGTCAAAGAGATTGGGCTCAAGGAGAGACATGACAATGTCCCTAGAGGTCAGATCTATGTAAAATAATAAAAAAAAATAAAAATAAAAAAAAGGCAAACAAAGCACAAGTTTTGCAAGATTTGAAGGAACGAGGTAAATTGTACCCTAACTAAGATAAGATACTCTCACGTGACAACAAAATTGGGACAGTCCCGGGGTTTGACTACAAGGGTCTGGAACCAGGTAATGCACAGTTTTTACAAATTTAATAATTATTTGTGCACTGTTCGAGATAGCATCAAATATTGGAATAGAAACATCATATTCATAATTTTATTTACCCAATGTTTGTTGATGACAATGCAATAGTATTCAATTGTTTTTTTCTTTTTAAATCATGAGAAACTAATGTGTTCCCTAGCTGCAGAAATATGAGTAACAGATACAAGGACTATTCTGTATTGTATGGTAGTGACCTCGATTTGCTAATCAACATATATTTTGCTTGTTTTAAGCAAAACTCAGTTGATTAATCTGACATCAACCGTACTAGATGAAGCATCTACAGTCATAAAATAATGTCTGGGAAGGTTCTGATAGACAAGAATGACAACTACAAGTCTCAGAATACTCACTTATCTTCCGGATGATTAGTGATTTTCTTGGAAGAACTTAAATCTAGTGCACTCGTGACTTCAGATCCGAACCCTCAACCTCTTGTTTTCGACAAATTGTTTATGTACTACCACGAATGAAAATACGACACGGATTTAAGTTTATATTGGTTTCATCTCCGTTTTGATATATAATAAATGTCTCAACTAAGTTCTAAGGTTGTAGTTGCTTCAACAAACTTATTAAAGACTAAGGGATGGCAATAGCAAACTATGGTCACGTTTAATCAAAAATGAAGGGAAAAAAGTTGGTGACCCCCATCCTATGTCTATGTGATGAATAACATAAGATCCCGTTGGGGTATTTCTCTGACATCTTAAGATTTCATTACTTAACACTATCTACGTGTATGAAATTACCTTAGAGTATCCATTAGGCATATCTTGCACAACACAACCTGAAGGTTGCCTTCTGCAGCTGAAAAATGGAGGGGCACCGGCATTTTCTCGGATGGAGTCGACGGAGACATCAGCTACAGCCCAAACTCCCTCTGCAAGTTGCTTGCAAAATCTCAGAAAATGCACCTCCCGGACAGGAACTAATGGTGATAGAACTTGTAGTTCCGTGTGCATCTGCGAAAAGAATAAATTCAGTAAATTATTGAAGTCGAAAAAGTAAATAAAGATATGTCAGTGAAGTTTTAAGAAATTTGGTTCTCACCAATTGAAGTGCGCCATTTCTAGTTCCGCCCATACCATTCGAAATAACATCTGTTGTAGAAGTTCTAGCAATCATACAAGGAAACATTTCTGCCCATTTGTTCTATTCAAAAACTCAAATGTTAGAATTCGAAGTATATTCATACAATGCTCACATTCATATACTAGAATACAAGAAGATTTCGAAGCCAGAACATTTGCAAACTCACCGAATCCATTAGTGTTTCAACAAGAGCTAAGCTATTGATGATTACCATTCCAGTCTCTCGAGAAGCCTCCGTAACAAAACCATTAGGCCTTGGACCATTACAAGGGTTGTTAAAAATTCTCAAGTACTCATCATAATTCAACATTTCTCTTCCACCTTCCCAATTCCTTATCCATAAAGGCTCATCAGTTTGTGCCATTTTCACCAATTCATCCATTGAAGCTAACGCGAGCTCAAGGTACATCGATCTCTCGATTCCCGTGGGACCCGAATTCGATCTACTTTGAGGAATCACAGACAATGAACTAGAAATCCCATTACCATAATCAGGAGGCCCTAAAGGCAAGGCTGTCGAAACTGAACTCAAACCACCGAAACCATTTCCTCCAACACCGAGTTCCAAACTTGTTGGACTAGCCAAAGATGACATAGGGCGTCCCAGAAACTTTCCAGTTAGTGCACAAACTTTGTCTAATTCATCTTTTAATCGCGCATTTTCCATCCGGAGATGTTGTTCTTCTAAAGAAATGTCTCCAATCATGGCTGGACCTCCACAGTTTGTGCAAATGGGATTTCTCATAGCTTCTCTAATCGACATATTTTCAGCTCGCAGCTTATCATTCTCCTGCCTAAGCAATGAATTCTCATGCCGCTCGAGTTGAGTCTAAATCAAATAAAAACATTAATCAACAACAAAAACTACAGAAACTCTTCATATGAATCATATTTCAAGCAGTTCAGTGAATATTATTTATCGTACCTTCATTTGAGTTCGTCGATTTTGAAACCAAAACTTAACTTGCCGCGTCTCCAAAGAAAGCCTTCTACTAAGCTCCAGCCTTTGCTTCTCATCTGGATGAGGACACTCTTTGAAAAGACTAAAATCCCAAAAAAAAAAAATCTCAAACATAAGAAGCAAAAAAGTTGCATATTTAAACAAGAAGTAGAAATTAATTTATTTCATACGATTCAAGTTCTTGGATTTGTTGAGGTGTGTGTCGGTGGTATCTTTTTTTTCTTGGTGGCTTCATGTCATCAGCATCTTGATCATCACCCGAACCTCCATCCATATTATCACTACCAGATCTACTCTCATGTTCTTCATCTCTACTTCTTCTACCACCAACATTAGTTGTCTCATAATTATTATCACCCATTCTTGTCACCTCACCTTGCCCCTCCATACTGGTTTGCTGCTTTCACGAAAACACGACACGAAAATGAGTAAAAACTAGTACACACATAAAATTTCTGCATAAGTAAGAGTAAAGAGAGAGATTACATACAAGGGCAAGAGAGAGGCCAGGAGGGTTGATCATGGACTTAACAAAAGATTGAGTGACAAGGCGTGGCTGAGATATTGCACCAGAGGGCATGTTGTTACTATAACCTATATTATTATTTTCCCCAACAATTCTCCCTCCACTAGAATTACTATTATCAAGAAAACCCGCAAAACTCATCAAATATATAAAGCTAATCAGCTAAATCAAGTGAAAATAAGTTTATGTACTAATCACAAAATAATTTTTTGTAAAAACTAAACTTGAACTTGTTTAAGAGCCCTACAAAATGGATTTTGAAAACAAGTACTATAAATATGTAATTACAATTTTAAATTTTGAAGGAGCAAATCAAGAAAAACTTGAGGGAGAGTGAGATAGAGAGAGGCTGAGGAGACACAAGGACTAATCCAAATGTCTCAAACTTCCTCTCTAATTGAAAACCCAAAAAGTTACTCAAGAAAAGAAACCCTAGCTAGTGTAGACTTGTTGTACATGCTTTCCATACAAAAAGGCAGAGTTCATGAAAAGGAACTGAGAAAAGCAGAAAGAAATAAAAAGATAGAAAGGAGGAAAGAGAAGGAAAATGAAGAGTGAAATAAAAAGGTTTGATTTTTGAAGTGAGCATACAAAGTTTGAAGAGATAATATAGATATACAAATATGTGGACTCCTGAAAGCCTTATATATATACATACATCATATATAATATACCACATAACAGTGATGGTCTAGATTTTCGACAAACGTATGTTATATATTACACCGCAAAATAATATTGTTCTATGTCAAAATTTGAGTTTTCTTAAGTGTTCTTACTGAAAATTTTAATTTTTACGAAATCATAATATACGTTTATTGTATCATATAATAATATAACAATACGAATAATATGCTGTAATATACGTTTGACCGCGGATACCAGCTGCTGCTAATTGTATATGTACATGTAGAAACAAAAGAAGTAAGGGAAAGGGTGGTTGACTCTCTCAAGCTTTCTCTCTCTTACTTATCTGAGGTGAGGACAGTGGAAAAATGTGACCTTCTTTTAACCTTTTTCTCACATGATTTGATAATAACAAAAAAACAAAGGAGCCTGTACAAAAACAAAAGTTTATTTACTAGTGATAGAGAAGAAGATTTAGAAACGACAGCTCAAATGCTTCGTCAGATCTTCTGTCTCTTATTTTCACCTAAACTTGGGGATCCGTGTTTTTCTTTTTAACAGGAAAATAGTAGTATCAATCTGTGACACAGCATGAATAGTTTTCACAAACAAAGGTCACTCAGATTTCAAACTTAACTTTTGTTCAAATGATACCTATGTTTTAAAAAAAAAAAAAAATTAATTAGCTTTGTTTAGGGTTGTATTTCTTAGTCCCTCAGTCAGTTTTTGATTAAAGATTTTCAGAATTTTTATATGACTCGACCTACTACTTAACTTATCTTAAATTTTCTGATATCAAATTTGACTCTTTATCAAACAAGTTGAGTCGGATTTTACTCAGTGAGCTAGTTTATAACATTCAGGTCAAGGTTATAGGCTCGATTTCAGGAGAATGTAAGGATTTAAATAGGGGATAATACGTTGGGACGTTGTCCTAATCCTGGATTAAAGATGAACCGAACACCTAATTATAAAAAAAAAATCTTTGAGGCCAAAATTATTTGAATAAATAGACAAACAAAGCTAAATCTTGATAAGTGGTTATTTGTTTATTAAGATTTTTCATTCGGCAAAAATTTAAAATACGCCTCAACTTGATTAAAATTATATAATTTTACTACATTACGAATTATTTATATTCATTCATCGAGATTTAATTATATAATAGTTGTTGGAAATAATAAATTAGAGAAATGAAAACAATATTCAATATTCATCACCACCGGACCACAATCAGAGAGTCTTGTCGGATTCAAAGCCTTTCTTCAACCATAAAAGGTTGTGGTGTTCCTATGAGTTTGTCCATTGTTGGATGTTAGCTACTTAGCTCGTATTATTTTGTGCTCATTTTGCTCTGGAAACTAATTTTTAGAACGTTTCTGTAGTTAATTAGTTCATTTATTTGGCCTTTTGTGATATAGAACAAAAATGCTAAAGACCCTCAAAAAATATCCAATTTTTTCGCAAATACTGACGTGTTATATGAGTTATTAGTAATTATATCCTTATAATATAATATGCATAAGAGAGATCGTATTCAAATATTTGGTCCTGTACTACCAATGTAATAAGGACCGTTGAATTTTCAATTAAATAGATGATAGCCATTGAATCTGAAATAAGGGAATATTCTATTTTCATAATGTAAACCAAAACTAAGTAGATTTTCTAAATTAAATAGATTAGTTAAGTAGGTATTCTAAATTGAATAGACTACCTAATACAAAATTCGTAACGGTCTTTTCTCTTTAGTTTCTAGAAAATTTTACGTAAATAATACTTTTTAAATCATCACTGAGTTAAAGAATATTTCGTGAGTTTCGTGTGGGTTGTAAAATCGTCAAAATCTGATTTCTAGAACTCAAAGATAGAGTGAAAATAAATTAAACGACACATGATTCTTTTATATAGTTCGTGTTCTTACAATTTTACATGAAATATTGCGGCGTTCTGAATTTTTAAATATATTATTATAATTATCAAAAAAATGCAAGAATAAAAGAAACCGTACAATAAACTAGTCTTAATAAAACAAGAACTCGAGTACATAATATGCGTCTACATATTATTAGAATTCATCATTTGTCGTGTCACTGCATTTAAAATTATTTTGAAAAAAAAAATTAGTAACACCTAACATTAGTCAAATTAATACAACTGGGAAAACCTGTTATATGAAAATTGAGGGGAGGACAATTGCATAAATTTGATTAGTTATTATTGGTTATTTTCTAAGAATTTGTGTGACCTTATTTTCATTTGAACGGTTGGATACTTTTTTAAAAATTGTAAGTTTTAATACTGGGCGAGGACTTCACTTAATATGCACACGTTATAGATACATCAGGTTTATATATAAATACAAGAAAAAGTAAACATACGTATTAATGTATTTATTTTATATTTGATCAAAAAAAATGTATTTATTTTATATTGATATATTTAAACAGGGTATATGTAAAATATTTTTTAAAAAAATTACCTAAATACATGCAACAATCTTCTACTGTATCTCCACTACTCCGCTCTCTAACATACAACACAAAGTCACTTAATATACAAATATTATTATCTAAAAACAAGTTTTAGATTAATTCATAACGATCTCTGCCTTAATCTAAAACTTGTATGGTCACTATCCCACTTGATCAATGACATTATATTACTTATCTGACAAGATCATTTGCTCATCTCACAACTTCTTCATCAGCCCGTATGGGTTCCATCTAAGTCCGTTTAGCTTTTAATTGAGCTCGTCTGGCACTTCAACTTAGCCCGCACAGCTTTCAGAAAAAATTCTGCCCATCTGGCACGTTACATTTTTCTATAACAAAACTGGTTCATCATTTTATCGATCTGTGCAAGGTTCACTTCTTGTTTCGATTTTCAGTCATGTCGTGATTTATTCTCGTCGTGGTTTATGACATTCCGCAGCGTAGTGTCCATAGATGTTGCGGTTATTACACTTTATTTTTCTCTTGTCACGTATGTCGTTTCTATCATGTAAACCTCCTATTCTGATTTTACCTTCCACTGTTCCCGAGTTAGAAGTAGCTGATTTTCATTGTCTTTAACATGTCCACGAATCCTTTTTTCGTGGACTTTCAAACGCTCTATCATCTATTTTAGTGACATCTTCTTTAAATTTTCAAATTGCCCAATCATTAAAATAATCTGAAATAATCTGTAGAATCTTTAGTGGAACAGCTCGTAACAATTTGTAACAATTTTTTCGGTATGTAATCTTACTTCATTTTTTCGCCCAAGACATGTATGTTCTTTACTATGCCATGAGTTTCATATAAAACTCGTCGAGTTGATCAATTTCCTTAAAGTCTTTTGTCATCTTTACCTATATCTAAACTAGGTGAATGTAAAATATTTAAAGAAGACTATCTAAAAACATGCAACCATCTGCTGCTCTCTCCGTCCCTATTTACATGTCCATTTTGACTTTTGATTAGTTAAATTGACTTTATTTTGACTAAAATTTTCATATATTATATAATTACAAAAGTTAGAATAAGTTATATCATTAAAAAGAGCATATTGTCTAGTTTAATACGTAACTTTTAGTTTCTTCAAATAATAAATAGATAATTCGTAATGTTTAGTCAAATATTGGTCAATTTAACTCCTAGAAAAATAAAATGGACATATAAATAGGGACGGAGGGAGTACTATATATATCTCCACTACTTCGCTCACTTGAAACTACTCCTAAAATAATTCATCTGACCGCACGACTTGATCAAATTGCTAATGTAACACAAAGTAACTCAGATAACTTCCTATACTATATAAGATAAATACAAATATTATCATCTAAAAATAAGTTTTAGATCAAATTTAAAAAAAAAAAATAATTTGAATATATTTGACGAAATGCAAGATCGGAGGAGTTAAAAATTTAAAAATAATTTATTATAATTATTATGCGTTTCCAGATCAAAACTATCCTCGCACTAGTCTAACTATATAAATAAACTATTGAAAGCGCATAATGGGCCCGTTTGGCTAAATAACTTATTATTTATACGTAACTTTTTTTTAAAAAAATTTCATATTTTTAAATTTTTTTTCAAATTTAAATATTTATTATAAGAATTGAAAATCAAATCTTATAAGATTTGTCAAACGGATCCAATATTTGCCACAAGATTCATAAGACCACTTTGTATCAGGTTTAATATTTGTTAAAATAATGTAAGGAACTAAATGAAATTGGATCGAAAGTAACAAAGTGATAGTGTAGAAGTAAAAATGAATTGCCGACGCGAATATTTAGTAGTAGTCCTTTTAACCGAATGAAAGAGAACAAACATGCTGCATGCAATGGATAGAATGAACGTACCAGACGAGAAAGATCTTATTCATTTGAAAAGTAACTAGTGAATTGTACAGGGACTACAAGTCTGACCAAGAAACTTGAACAAAATATTTCGACTGAAAAGTACTTTAATATGTAGGTAAACACAGGGTAAAAGTACTTGGAATAAATTATTTATTCGGGTAATTTTGATACAAAATTAACTTAAAATTTAACAACCGCACCTAATACATTTTGCTATGATTCCAATATATAATATATACTTTCAGACAAAAAAAAAAACAAATATAAATTCAAAATAAATTGAACTGAATTTATGTGAACTTTTACTTAAACCAGGATTTTAACGAGGATTTTGATTTAGGGGGAAGAGATTATATTTAGAAGAGATCTATGACGTTTCTCCGGGACTAGGCCTGTCAATGAAGCGAAAATTCTATCCGAAATTTGATCTGATAAGAAAAATTCGATAATAAATGAAGCGGATATGGATTTAGGCTGATCCGATCCGTTAATGACCTGATCCGGTTTATATATATAATATTATATTAGATATTATATAATAAATATATTTGTGATTATGATTTTATACTGTTGTCTCGTCTTATGATTTGTGACGATGGAACATCAAATAGTTATAGATTCCCCCTAGTTTGTTGCATCTATATTTATGTAATAAGTTGATTCATCATTGTTCTGTTCACTCTTATGAGCATTTTTGCTGGTCTCTTAATTATTATTGTATTTTCTTATTTTAAAAAGAAATTTCAATTTGTAATGCGCCTTTAAACTTCTAGACTTTATAAATTTTGACATTATTAAATTGTTGTTCTATTTGTATTTCAATATATTTCTCAATTGTCAATATTAAATAGATTTCGTATTAATTTATTTAAAAATATATATAAACATAAATGGAGCAGATATTCGATCCGAAATCCGTGATCCCAACGGATCCGGATATGGATCGGCCTATAAAAAATCCGGGACCAATCCGATCCGATCTGAATCCGAAACAAATAAATAGATATGGATATGGATTTAGGTCGTTCCAATCAAAACCCGATCCCATTGACAGGCCTATCCGGGACGCCAATCAAACCAAGCGATACAACATAGATCCAAGTTATTTCAAAAATTTAAGGGGAACGAAATATATGGTAGTTATATCTGGGACTGAACCGGTACAACAACGATCCAAGTTATTTCAAAAATTTTAAAATTCTGAAATATTTTTAACAATTATTATCAATGACCGGAGCTCACTCTCGTCCTCTAATTCCGCCTAAGTACGTAAAAACTCTAATAATAATAAGTAAATAAGTTACTAACAAGTAGTACAAGGAGGGGGAGGAAAAGTGGGGTGGGGGTTGGGGGGGCATGGGCATGAGGTAGGGAAAACAAGTATTAATTGGAAGAGGAGTGACAGTGAGGTAGACTGATGACCTACCTTCTTCATGTAATTCAAGCTCAAAAGTTCACCATCTCCTCCATCTTTATATATATACACGAATCTACCCATCTCTGTGTACATCTATCTACATGTATATCAGCAATATTCTTTAAGAAAATTTACAACATTAATTGGTTAACGAACTAGAGCATCTACAGGGACAAGTAGACAGGAGGATCTATTATATATATTCGACCCAGTTCAGTTCAGATAAGCTTAGCAGATAGTTTCATTAACTTATTATTTGTTTCACAGTGACATATATGGGTATATTGTATACACACATATCCGAAAAATAACTGAGCACATACATTTCGTTTTAATGTGACACATAGGAAAATAACTGAGTATATATATTTATCGTTTTACGGTGACGTGTATCCTGTAATCACATATTTGAAAAATAATCGAGCACATATACACACATCTGGAAAATAACTGAGCACATACATTTCGTTTTAATGTGACACACAGGAAAATAACTGAGTATATATAATTTATCATTTTACGGTGACGTGTATCCTGTAATCACATACTCGAAAAATAATCGAAAATTTTTACAGGGACATGTGTGTCCAGTAAACACATATTCGGAAGATAATCGAGAACAATTATACAAATGTAACAATTTTTTAACCAAAAAGTTCGAATATTATATATCGTAATTATATATTATTGCACTTATTATTATTATCTTTTCTGTAAAATTTTACTCATTGGTAACAAAAAAAAAGAATAATGATTTTCTGCGTTTCTTCCATGAAAGTGGTGGAAAGCAGGGAGATTGTAGGTCCATAGATCCATGCATGGTTCCATATAATACAATACTTGCGTAGCTAAGCTTCTTAAATACAACAAAACTAAATGATGCCATAGTCTCTCTCAAATAGATCCACACACGTATATCACTCATAAATTAATATAGAGGTGTGGCTCAGTTGAACATATGTCTGTTGCAATATATCACACAACACTTTTATGATAGATCCCTGCACCATTTCATATAAATAAAATACATACCAGCAGCATCAGTAAGTTACTCCTACGGAACACCGTATACGTTGTAACATATTATATCGCGATTAAGAAAATGAATCTTTTTTTGTATTCACTTATCAAAATAACTGTTGAAATATACCACGCCACGGTTATAAAGCGCGGCATCTTGTATGGAGTTGCATACATTTGTGAGGCCATAAAGATTCACATTAAACATGCAAACAGATGTACAGTACTATACACAAGGATGATGAAGGCAAGAAATGAAATGACAGGACTACAGTTTAAAGGAGCCTAGTTGCTTGGATTTCCTTGTGAAAACCTTTTGAGTAGCTAGGCAGGCTACTTATGTCCCATAGCTTGTTCATCAGTATATTTCAAATCACCAGAAACCAGTCATTTTTTAACTGTGGTATTTAGTTACTAGTCATCGCAAAACAAAAGAAAAGATTTCCAAGAAAGATCAGTTTCTGGGTCCTCAATTATATATATGTTGCCAGTAGCGGTGACCCTGATTACAGGCAAAAGCATCTTGCTCCTAGGAGCCCCCTGTTCTTATATGCATATACGTATAAAATGTAGCATATATGTTCGACAAGGCCTCCTAAATTGATTTCAATTAAGGCCTCCTAAAACTCAGGATCGTCCATGGACGCCACACAACTTATATTTGTATAATGAAAAATTCAAAATTTTGAAGACCCTAAAATGTTGGGAGTCCTAGACACACGTCTTGCTCAAGCCATAACCAGGGGCCAACACGGAGAAAGTAAAACATCATGTACCAGCTATACAATATTAATAAAATTTCAATGTGCAAGTCACCATAAGACTTGCAAGAAGTAAAATTTAGAGATCATTTTTGAACTTGGGTAATAAGAAATTTTAACTTATAATAATTCAAGTTTCCTGCAGGCTGCAGCAGAAGAGTGTTCCTAAATCCTAATAAGATGTGCGTGCATGCATGCAAGCAAAGCACAGAGCTCAAGGAAGCACCTGGTAGGCTTGTACAGTGTCATGTCATGTAGTAGATGAATCCAGTAGCTAGCTAGCTAGCTAGCTAACTGCACCCCCTGCAGCTACACACACAAGATCCGTTGTTTGAGATTGGACTGATTTAGCTTTATGCTTTTAGTGATCTTGAATAGTGACAATTAATTCTTTAATTGCGATACTGATACATCTACTCTGTACTCTCTAGTCTGTACATCGTCCTACATAAATAAATGTGTAATCAATTTTATTTGGACTAAAATAAATAAATTTATAGTTCTTGTTTTCTAGTATTCATTAAATTCAATCATCCAACTAACAGCAAACTTAGGTTGTCTTTGTTGAGAATGATAGCATGGGTTCTGGTCAAAATAGTACGTAGTTTGCTTTTATTTTATTAAATAGTTTCTCTTGTTAGGTATCTCGTCGGATCTACACCGATATTATAAACGAGACATGTCGTTTGTTTCAAGACTCGAACCCTCGACCTCTTGTTCCGAAAAAAAATGTGTGACAGAAGATTTAAGAGTGAACTAGAAGAAAAAACGAGTGAGAGTGATGGGGGGAGGATAGGGGCAAGTGGTGTGAATGGAAATAAATGTGGGCATGGGCATAAGCAATGAGCTGGGAAACAGCGGCAAAAGAGTCATTAATTGATAACAAGACGGTTGTATGCTAAAAGGTAAAATCATGAATCAGATTGATCAACTGCCAACCCCCCCTTAGGCCAAACTGAATATTCCTTTCAATCACCTCCCCTCCCCTCGTCGGTTCTCTCCGTGTGAATATGCATAACATACATTGCGTGCAAGTAAATATCTACTCCCTCCCTCCGTACGTTTATTATTTACACGTATTTTAAGACTTTACAGAGTGGGGTTTTATAATTTCTTTTTAATTTTTTTTGAATAAAAGTTTAAACATTAGACTGCGATTCAGATAAACATTAAATCTGCAAAAATTCAGATAAAAATCCAGATAAACATTAAATTTCGAGAATTCAAACTAAAAATCGACTGAAATCCACCCTAACTTCTTTTACATTAAAAATTCAGATAAAAATTCCATAACAAGAAAAATTCAACTACCAAACAAGAAAATAAAGAAAAAACACAAAAAGTAACTTAAATCCGCAAACACCGTTATATTCAAAATCAATAACATAATAAAAACCTAAATTTCAAAATTCGATAACTAAAAACATGATAAACCTCTTTTTTCGTAACACGATATAGTACTATAATCTTACAACATATTTCGTTTCGATTTTTGATTGACCGAACTAGTACACACCCCCTACCAGATGCACATAAATACGTAACTTGAATTTTTCTTCAGAAACCTAAATCAAGAAACTTTTTGATCCAATCGAAACAATGAGGACAAGTCGCTCGATCAAACCACAACTTCCTCGCACACTCTCTACATAAATTTTTTTTACATGGAACCAACTCCGATCTTTTCTTCCTCTCCATGCACATGCAACACACTAAAGCATCCTCAGGCTCCACCCCTGTAATATCTTCTACTTCTTCTTCCAAGTCCATTACTTCAGTCCGCCTCATCGAAGGCGTCGACTCGAGAAAACTCTCGGATCGGGCCGGACACTGATCCGGCCGACGATCAATCACGCAAAATAGCTCGTCAACTGGATTCGCATTATAAATCTTCATTCTGGAACAGCCTAGTCCTAAAAAGTTGAGCCGTTGAGCAAGTGACTTGCGTTTGGCCATTTGATCAACAAAGAAGATGTGTTAATAATGAGACTAGAACCCTAATCTTTGATATATATAAATCGATAATCAAAAAAAAAATTGGAGTTAAAAGGAAATTAGGGTTGGATTGGTAAACATCCATTTCTTACATCAGAAAAATTAGGGAATTTCCATGTTTTAATTAGAGCACTGCTAAGTTTTCTGAAGCATCTTCCAAATATTTCTCCGAATAAACGAGATGACTGTTTTCTTATTCGCTATGTAAATATATTGGGGCCCGTTATGAAGCAAATAAAATTTAGCAGAATGTTTCCGAATATTTACTGGTACTTAACAATTTTTTTATATAAAACAATTTTATTTTTTCAGATAAACAGGGGTCCGGGCACACGGCCAGAGCTAGGAAACTAAAATTGGCGGGACGAAATTTTTTTCAATCATGAACTAATCTATTTATATCAAATAAAACATAAAAATTATACTTAAAAATTTCAAATTTACAAAAATACTTGAATTTATATATTTAAAATTATAAATTTTATCACTATATCAATAGAAATATATATATATATATATTTGAGGGCAATTACAAAATATTGTACTATTTACAATAAAAAATATGTAAACATAAATATTTTTTTCCGTTAATTTTAATACTACCTTCTTTATTATACCGGATTTTTTTTTTTTGGAGGGGTGGGCGGCCGTCCCCGTCACACATTCCTGCCTCAACTTAAATCAGGGCATTCATCTCAGAATCCCGTCATGACTCATTACTTAAATCCGTGCATATTCACTTAAAATCGAACTATAACATTGAATTAATAAACCTTAAAGTCCCCGTTTTATGGTGATATTGACAAATTATACATAATTGATTTATTTGGGTGTTAATCCTTGACAACCGGGTGTTATATAAGCCTTATCTAACACACTGCTCCAGAACATTTAGATCAGTATTTCAAGGGTCCAGATTAAAAAACAAAATTTGCCAATCCGCAGAAAATTTCCGCGGATCGAAGTTTTGACTTTTTTTGCCTTTCCGCGGAATGGCAAATAAAAGCAAAACTCCGATCCGCGGAAAATTTACACAGAAGGGCAAAAAATTTTGTTTTAATATGGACCCTTAAAATTGGTATATATCATTGCCATCTATAAGATTGAAAAACATGTCATCATATTCTTTATCATGATTGTTTAAATTTATCTTCCAGCTCATGTGGTTGATACAATCCGACCCCTGGTGCAGTGTGTTAGATAAACTCTCCGGGACACCCGGTTGCCAGGAAAGACCCGATTTATTTTATGTAATTGCTTGGTTTTTCTGTACATCTTCTAAATTTCCAAAATAAATTAAGTACGTTTTCTGATGAATTCATTATGATATTATACACAATATATATCAATTTATGCCTGGGAAAACGAGATTTTTTGTATGCGGAGAAGTACTGTGAGAAGTACCGAGTACACACTCATGAAAATATATTATATTCTTTGTACCATAGATAGGAGATAAATCTCATCAAGATAAATTTCTGCACTTATATTCTTGAGGGCCTGTTGATCTTGTTCATGGACTGCAGGTGAAGCCCAGTACTGTTTAGTAGCAGTAAGTAGCTTTTGTCTTTCAAGAGACCCATCTTCATGATCCACCAATCTACTTTCCCATTCAACTCCATCTAAAATGTTCTTAGACATATAAAAAAAACATCAATATCATCTGTTATAATCACCCTGCCTTGTGGCCTCAATACTCTATACATTTCCAACACAAAATCTTCAATTCCACATCTGTTGCACAAAAGATGTATGGTACTACATTATGAGTACCTTATAAAAAATGAATGAAGAGATGGATTAAGAGTTGTATCAGTACACTAAACTCTCGTATCAGAATACACCAAACATTGTTCTTATTATTCGTTGTTAGAATATTAATGTAAGATCCTGGAAAGGGTCATTCTCTAACACCTTGAGGTTTTAGATGAGCTGGTTCCTTAACATGGTATCAGAGCTCAGGCTGGCGGGAGGACTCAGGTTCGACTCCCTGCCACCCCCAATATTCTCACAATTTATTATGGACACGAAAGGCAAAGTTATGCCCCAAAGA